>JAVXUP010003406.1:0-70091 GCA_033070095.1 Escallonia herrerae | reverse complement strand
TAGGTTTTTTAATTATTTAACAAAGTAAACAAAATTATTTGTAGCATAAAATTTTATAGTGATCTAAAATTACGGCAACGCTTGAGTGTCTGAAATTTTGTGACATTCTAGTACCGTTTGATGTATTTTTGAAACATGACACTCAATTTAATGACTAGTTTAGGATTCTGTGCAAAAAATCCCCAGAATGACCACTCTTGTTCGAAAAATCCACCAGTGGTTAAAAAAGATTCTTTTAAATTATATCTAGGTGGATAATGGTACGTTAGGCGTCGAAGGTGAATAGGTAATTTTTATAGAAGTCTAAGGGCGGGTTGGTAATTTCACTCACATGAGAGAAACTTAATAACTGGGTATGCTCGAACGACAATGAATAACATACGTGTAAATTGTTATTTAGGTTTTGATAGATAAGATCTAGGAGTGACTTTTGAGCAAATACCAAAAGCAGTTATTGAGCGAGGTAAGTACTCCTACCATGTTCCTCCGTATACCCTATTTTTTGTCTATGTATATGTATAAACAATTTGTTATAATTAGAAGTTTTAAAGCCTTTGACATGCTACTGTTTTTGCACAAATTGGTTGATGAGAAAATGCATCAAAAATGTCATGCAATGTTTCTATGAGTGGTGTTTTAAAGTTGACTTATGTTGAATGAGACGAGATTTTTGGCTTGGTTGTTGTGCCCCATATCCACGGGAGAAAGTTAGATTGTTGGGTCCTGGTCAACGGGACGATACGTTGACGCACAATACTATTGCTCGTGGTTTGCCCTTGTGTCCACAATAATATGTATTTCGAACGAAGGAGGGATTGTGAGCCCTAGTCAGGGGGGCTCATACCACGACAAAATAATATTTATCCCTGGTGAGTAGGCATTGTGGGCCCTAGTCGGGTGGGAATGTATGCTGACCGCAGCATACCTAAGTTATGATGAACTGTGATAGTTGTTAATGAGCTTTCTTAGTGTCATACTTCCCTTCTGAGAATCTTGGATGAATTGCTTTCATAAAGTAGATATATGCATAGTAACTCTCTTGTGAAAATGTTTACCAATTTTAAATCGAAGAAAATCATGGCATGTTTTTATGAATCTCAAAACCTATTTTAGGGATATGGTATGTGTACTTACTGGGCCCCAAGCTCACTCTTTTAAATATTTTTCAGGCGATGATCTCGATGGAACCGGCACTAATGAAGGTCACGAGGATTATGATAGACGACTGCTAGAGGAGTTGTAGTCCTCTTAGGTTATTTAATAAATCATTAGGTACTATGCTAGTACTAAATTTGTAATTTGATATTTTTGGAGCTTAGCTCTCCACCGAATTTAAAATGATCTATGTTAGTTGTTAAATAAAGAATGTCATTAGAGATTCATTAAAAAATTATAAGCATGATTTTAAAAATATTATTGAGGAGATAGATTTAAATTACTTGATTATAGATTCTTGTGTACAGGTTTTAGTAAGGCCTGACAAAGCCCTTGGTTGGAGTCCATTGGGTCTGTGACCAGTCACGAATCTAACTCAGGGGCCTACCCTTGGGTTCGGGTTGTGACAGCAATAGTGTGTGTGTGTGTGTGTGTGTGTGTGTTTAATTTAAACAGTGACTATGTTTGTCACTAAAGATAGAAATTATGTTAGACAGTTTTTTCATGAATTTTTATAAATAGTTCGAACTGAAATTAGACAAAGTCCCCCCAATATTTTTAGGAGACGTACGCTCTGAAATTTTTCAAAAATTTTCAGTGTCCGTGAAGGATGCTAAATTAGGGTATCAGTTAAAAAAAATTCTCGATTTATATAGCATACCGAACAGAGTTGTTTTAATCTGAAAATTGTAAGAAAATCTTATTTTAATGAGATATATCATTATCTAAAATTTCTTGCTATTCCATAGTCAATAGCTATTTTTTAGCCGAGTCGGCTTTTGCGCGCTCGGTCCAGACACCGGTTCGGGACTTTCGGGATAAAATTTTGTAAAAATTTTTAAGCCCAAAAATGACTTCAAGATACTTAAAATAGTGTTTTAAAATATTTTTGGGATTTTTCCTATGCTGGAAACCCCCAGGGGTATTTTGGTAATTTGCCACCTAAGGGAGTAATTTGGTAATTTACCCATAAAAGACATTTTGAGGTAAATTCACATACATTAAGGTTATTTGAGTGATTTTACTTACGTGAATACTGTTTTGGTATTTTATGGGTGCGAGGGGTGTTTTTGGTAATTTTACGTCCTAAGAGCATTTTAGTAACTTTATATACCCAGTGAAAGGGGTTCATTTTGGGAATATGCATGTGTCCATATTGAGTTTATAGTATCATAGTGTAGGCTATGTTCTGATGATTTAATTATCTCGTTTAGGTTAAAGTTATAGACTTACAGTTAGGGTATATTAGCTGCGGATCCAGGTAAGGATTTCCATCTGAACCTCGGATAAGGATTTCTTATCCGAATCCTAATTTTGATAACTAGTTTTCGTAAGTATGCTTTTGATTTTCTTATAGCTATTATCAAACGTTGAAATGTGCATTTGATATCGAATGTTATTGCCAAGTAAACCTTAATATTGAACATGAATCGGTCTTTTGGAAATCTTATCGATACTCGCCTTGTATCACATGCTGAGTAAATTCGATAATTGTTGGTATTTGTTCTTCTGAGTTGTTGTGCATGCATCCGATAACTGTTCGTAATTGTTCTGGCTATTTGTTGGTGACAATTCTTGTGTTAAATAATTGTGTTTAAATTGATAACTTTTTGCAATCATTCTTACTAGTTGTTTGTGGCTATGCTAGAATTCTGAGTTAACGGTTACTGAAACCTCAATTGTTTCGGTTATTTATATTCATCTTGGTGCTTATTTATTTGAACATTAAGCAATGAATTTCTGGTTAATTCTGTGATTGTTATTTTTGTGTTGACCTGGAAATTTATTCTGTGGAGAGGCGTTATAAGGGGTCTGAACCTGCGTAGTTAGGTAGGGCTAGTACCTTAATGAGAAGGTCTAGTTATCGTACATCATACAGTGCGTGTGTACATCTGCCCATTGCCTCAATGGCATTACTTTTTTGCGTAGGATCAACATCTCTGATCTGTTACATTGTATCTTAATGATTGTTTGAGAATGATTTTCAAGTGAATGACTAGTTATCTGATTGAAGTGGATCGAGTAAAACTCCTCCTATATTGTGATTAATGTTCAAATGAATGTCTTGATATCTGAATGGAGGGGATTGAGTTGAAACTCTTCCTCGTACTGTGACCAAACTGTTTTTTAATGTACGAAACCCCTTCCCTTATTTCTCCTAATGTATTTGTGTTCGTTTTGAAACCCTTTGGGAAAATCTTCATTTTATTTTGAAATGATGGCTTAGAAATGATCTTCAAATGATTGTGTTGGCATTTGGTTATGATTGTTGATGTTCATTTCAAAACTAGGATGATTGTCGATGTTTGTTCTGGTGTCTGTCTAGGACTGTCGTTGGTTATTTTTGGTATATACTTATGACTGATTATTGATCGTTTTGGAATCTATCAGACTGTTCATGACTGTAAAAATGTTTTAAATCATTATCATCCAATGGATTCTTTTGAATCATTTTGCAATTCCTTCGGTTGTCCTTGTACGATCTTATTGAGCTCTCAAAAGCTCATCCTTCATTTGATTCCTTTTCACAGGTTATGATCAATAGTAGATTGCTCAGGAATGGGTTAAAGACCGTGTGAGGTTCTGGTGAGCCTATCACTAGTGTATAGCAGGACCCCTACGTGGGTCGAAATTGATGATTAATCTATAAGGAATTAGTTTGTAAAGAGCCTAGGGTTTATTAGTCTAAGTTAAGCAGTTTTATGTAATCTTATATTGTGAGAAATTTAAGTTGATGCTTAGATAGATATCTTGAAGTATGTCTCAGTAAACAGAAATTGACAGGTTGGATAAGATCTGGTCGGTTAACGTCCTAGGAGTTCGGGGCGACAAAGCTTGGGATTTCCAGGATGTTACAAAAATAAAGTTCTACCACTAAAGGAATATGATTAGGACGAGTTCTTTAAGAGCAGAAATCTATCAGCACTAGAGTTCTACTATAATTAGACTTCTTTTTCAATTAGAATTCTATTTTAACTGGAATTGTTGGTTAAAAAATGAGAATAATCAACTAGAAGAAGTTGAGTCCATTTAGGTCTCTATGAAATACAATAGAAATCTAAGTCGTCTCATGTATGTAGGCTTTGTTAAAACTACATTGTTTTGATCCTGATTAGTTCGACAATGTATGTAGAACAATTGAACCCCGATGTTGGGTTCAAACCACATTTAGGATTAGTTTAGATTTTGTTTTTATGCTTGCTTATCATTTGCTATTTCTTTTTTGGATAAAAATAAAAAATCACTTAAAACAAGTTAGTAACCATTCGGGTATGACAATGTGCCTAACATCTACCCGTCATATAAATTAGTCCCTGAGCCTAAATTTTTTATTTTGTACGATTAGACGCCTATATTGGGAATTTATAGTAAAAAATAGGGATTTTCTTGCTTTTCCCGTGTTAATAACTAAATGACCCTAAAAATAAGATGTTGAGTGGATTTAGAGTTTGTTTGCGAAGGTGGTTCCCAGGCAGGCAGAGCGATTAATTGGAAAAGTGTTGAGTAGACACTTGTGAAATATTTACTATACATGTAGAATTTGTGGCTTACTATACATCTATTATCAGGCAGTATGGTTATAGATATATCTGGACCTTTGAGAACATATTGTGATGATGTCTCTGTTGTCTCCTTTATAGAGAACAAGAGTACTTCTGGTTACAATAACATTAAGATTAAATGCCTTCTTGTTAAGAAAAAGGATAAGAAGTTTCAAACACTTATTCAACGTACCAACATGGGCAATATGATACCTGATCCACTATGCTAAAAATTATCTCCAGAAGTGTTTAAGAAACATGTAACTAGTATCGGGTTAATCCATTGTTTGAGTTTGATTAGTAAGTATTAGACTTCATAACATGCATTTGACCATAACGGCCGGTCTCGATCTTAAATGTGACTGTCAAGTTATATAATGTTTGTATAGGTTTTGCTTAGGGGGGCATAAAGCCTTGTGAATGTCATAAGAGGCAGTTTAGAAGTCTTCATAAACTTGAAAGTGTTACCAAGAACTGGTGGACCAATTTGAGAATAAGCATGGTGATCATTGTTACATGTTATTTCATGATCTACTTTACCATCTCTTTTGGCATCCCATTGTGTCTGCATCACTGTTAATGCTATATCCATGGAAGGTCATATGTCATTAACAAATATGTATTGATCGCAATGATTTGGTATTGATAGTAGATTTGTCAAAAGGGCCGGGCGGCCTAACCCTGTAGGTGAACAGTAGTGGCCCAATAATTTAGGGCATGGACCATGCCAAAGCATTCCCAGAAATTATCCCGGCCCTAAAAAGCCCGGTTCAGGCCCTAAAAAATGGGCTGGCCCTAAATCGGCCCTTTTTTAGGCCCTGGCTTGGTTTTTAGGGCTAGCCCGGTTTTGGCCCTCTTCAGAGATCAGCTTCTCCCTCATTCATTCGACTCTCTCTCTTTTCCTCTTCACTCTTCAGCCTTTCTTTACCTCACCCACCGGCCACCACCATCACACCTACAGCCACCATAACTTTACCTACAGCCAGCCTCCATAATCATCCTTACAACCAGCCACTACTGCTCCGGCCAACCATCACCGTACCCATGGCCAAACACCACCATAGCCACACAATCAATTTACAACCAATCTCAACTACGGACAGATCTGATAAAAGAAAAAGAAGGAATTGCATATAGATCTCTTGGCTTCTCTAGTGTGGTGACGATGATGCTCACGAGGTGGTGCTGACGGTGCTAGGTGTGGGCATGGACGCCGTGTTGTCCTTTAAGCTGCGGCGGTGGCTGGCAGTGAAGGCTTCTGCCATCAGATCCCACTACCACCATCGCCTACCATCAACCTCAGCCCTGTGAATCTAATCTCTTACCTTTTTATGCTTCATTTTTTTTCAATGGGAAGAACCCTTTTTTAATTTACATTGGTTTTCTCATCTAGTGCTTTTCCGCTGATTTGTTTGGTTATCTCGGTTAGGTTACAAAGTGCATGTACATTGTTCTGGAGGCTCGCATCATGATTATCAAGTGGCCTTATATGGCTCTTCTTACAAATTTTGGATCTTTGGGGGCCCAACGACTGGGATGGCTTTTACCTGGCTCTGCGTTAGAACAAACGGAGAAGATCATATGAAAAGAAAACACCATAAGATAGCGAGAATAAGCCAGTAACATACCAGGTTTCTGCGCTAGAACAAACAGGGAAGATCATATGAAAAGAAAAAAAATAGGCCCAGGCCCCGCCCGAAAGTTAGGGCCTAGGGCTTGGGCTTGGACAGGGCCTCCATTTCCTAGATTTGGGCCGGGCTGGGCCCAGTTTTCAAGGCTCAAAGCCCTAAATGGCCCGGCCCGTTTTCTGGACCTCTGGGCCCGGGCTGGGCAGCCCAAGCCCGGCCCTTTGACAACTCTAATTGATAGGTTAGCTGGACCGGGTATAAGCCTTAAGGTGAAGCCTGCTGGAAACAACGTTTAATAGTGGTCACTCAGCTTGTAATTCGATCGAGAGAGTTATTTTCTCAATAAAAGATTTTTCACACGTGTTTCTTTATCTTCTGTCCAAGTGGGAGTATCTAAAAATTATTCATATTGGTTACACTCGACGATACGTTTTGTTTGCTAAAACCAGATTAGTTGTTGCTTGGTCCTACAAGGCAGACCTGGAATCCCCATCTAACGGCTAGTGATTAACACATTGTATAATAGTACAACTTAGGTATACCTGAGACATGGTGCAAGATAGGATGGGGAAAAATAACAGAGCATATCTCTAAGGAGTTCGTGATGAGTTCGAACTCTATAATAAAGTGCTATAAAAGTGGGGCTAGGTCTTTATTCTCACACTACTAACTTTTTCATTTATCAAGGAGAGCATTCAGATATGTGGAGGGAGTAGAAGATCTAGCTTACAATCACAATGGCTGAGGACGATAAATATCAGGGTTTACATACTCATACTTTGTGTTCACATTAGATTTATGTTTCTGTATGAATATTTAACAACCTTGCCCAATCTAGATCCTTTTTCCAGTGATCAAAGTGAAGCGGGTACCCCTTTTTGTGGTAGAAAATAAAGTAAAACGTCAAATGATGATTGAGGTCCAGCCCTGGAGCCAAGTTTAGGGAACAAAAGGAATCCTTTATTCATGAGTACAAGTTGAAGGGCTTAGAGAAGTTCCAGTTTCGTATTGCTGATTATGCTCCTGCCTTGCATGGGCTGTTGCTGCCGGAAGATCCCCAAATCCTAGGGGTCTATGTGAGCTTCAAACTTTCTTAATGACGTGCTATTTTCTAGTATATGTTTACTCGCATATACTTGCTTTTAGCAGTGTGTGCTTGGATTTGCCCGATGGCATAATCTAATTTTATTTTTGATAAAAATTGCATTTACTTTGGCTTAATTCTTCACATACTAATCCTCAATTGAAAGCCTAAAGATGCAGTGCAGCCTGGTTTAGTGGTAGCTTCTCTCACTTTGTTGAGTGGATTATACTTATGTAGATGGAATATTGCTCTCCATTTTTTACGCGTACACTATATTATTGTCACCAAATCAAAGTGAGTAACCAAAGAAGTATAATTTTTTTTGCTTATATAGGACATATGGAGAATAAATGTTAAAGAGTGTAGTGCAATTATATAAACTTCCTAATATTTATGGTTGCTTTTCACTTTATAAAGGATTAAATAGTTAGATAAAAGATAGTTGAAAAGATTCTTCATCGAGTGTTAGTTGAGAAATTTTAGATGGTTCAGTAGCGGCAAGTATCAAATCAGGTTAATCATTTGACTCATTTAACTTTCGTTTTGGAATAATTTACGGTTAAACCCACCCCCTTCCCCCTCCTCCTCCACCCCCACCCCATCCCCCCACCTGGGGGACAGATGATGTATGTTTGAAGAGAGACTATGCTTGGTCAGAGCGTTGTGCGAAAATAGTAGTATCTTTAATCATTCATGTAATTTCTCCATTGAATTTGATAGATAATAATTATTTCTACAGAAAAATTGAGAAGTAACATTTATTAATAGTCAGGATGCGACTCAAACTTAACAAACACTTAAGTTAGCTATCATCTTTAATTTTGTAAAGGACATAGACTATATTGTGAATATATGTTTATCTTTGTCAAAAGACATTTTCAAACATCTAACATTGGTAAGAAACAAATAAAAAATTGTAGGTGAGAGCGCGTGGTAACGGGGTTTAAGCAAGATAAAGTATCTCAAACGCGAATAGACTTCTGCTTAAGTTAAGTGACTAATCGATCGTGCTCAACTTCACTCCATCTTTCGAAAGCTGCTAGAAAACCGTAATCATGCTTTACTTTGAGGTTTAATAAGATAGAGGGGGTTGCTTTGGTCAATGGAAATTCATATTTAAACACTAATAGTGAAGTACTGTATTACTTTAGAAAGAGAAAAGTTGGAGGGAAAGGTCACGTGAGGCAGAGGGTAAGGTCACGTGTAATCAGAGTCTGGCCTGCATTTATTCATGCAAATTACATTGCGCTATGAATTATGACTGTTTGTTTTCTTATGCGAGGGATGTTTTTTTGTTTCTGTGTCCTAACGCTGTGTGGGCTCAAGTTTCAAGCAGTCTAATTGGGTCAGCCACAGGTTAAAAAACCCACTCCACCCCTTCTCTCTCTGCACTGTAGTTGTAAGCTTTATATAGAAGACTTGCCTCAACCATACCTGCTCAAGGTGAGGGGTCAATGAAACAAAGCAAGAAAGTTCATAGAAAAAGCTAAAAGCTTAAAAGAAAGCTGAGTGCACAAAGCAAGTGCTTTTTCTCCTCTCTCCCTCTCTCTCTCGCTCGCTCCCCCCCCCCCCCCACCCCCCCCCCACCCCAGCCCATGTTGGCTTCTATGACTAAAGCTGATAGAAGCATCACCCACTTCAACAGCTGTTGTGATATTTGATTGAGAGCTTCTTCTATAAGATATATTCAACAGAACCCACTTCATATTCACCCCCATGTTAGACAACACCACCACCCCCACTTCCTCTACTTGTCCCTCTTCCTCCTCTGATCGTGCCTTCACAGAAAATGGTGGACATATTTCCAATAACAAAAGAAAAAGGAGGCCTGCTGGTACTCCAGGTAATTCAGCTAGATGAGATGACGCATTCTATCAATATAGACTTACTCCTGTTTATATATTTATGCAGATCCGGATGCTGAAGTAGTTTCACTCTCACCTAAGACCTTATTGGAATCGGACCGATACGTGTGTGAGATCTGTAACCAAGGGTTTCAGAGAGATCAGAATCTTCAGATGCACAGGCGGCGGCACAAGGTGCCATGGAAGTTACTCAAGAGGGAGTCGCCTGAGGTTAGGAAGCGCGTGTTTGTGTGTCCCGAGCCTAGCTGCTTGCACCATGATCCCTGCCACGCGCTTGGTGATCTTGTTGGGATTAAAAAGCACTTCAGAAGGAAACACAGCAATAACAAGCAATGGGTGTGTGAGAAGTGCTCCAAAGGCTACGCTGTACAGTCGGATTATAAAGCCCATCTCAAAACTTGTGGCACCCGAGGCCATTCTTGTGACTGTGGCCGTGTTTTTTCCAGGTCCGTTCCACAATTAACTAAACTTCTCTAAAAGTTGCTTACTTCAAGGATAGAGATACCTAGATGTGTGAATTTCTAAAATTTATTTTACTCTATCCCTGATGGTTTATTCATAATCCCAACAAAACATTCATCGAAACCCAAAAATTCCCAACTTTGGGAATCTTTTTCTTTTAATTGCTTCCTAGTTTGTCTTGGGTTTCTCATGATATTTTGTAGTGAAGCATTATAATATATATGTATGACATTTGGTGAATAATCCTTTATGATTCAAAACCCAAGAACAAATTCCAACCGTACATGAGAGGCCTTATATGATTCACCATTTTCTCCAACAGGCTATAAGATGTCCTAATGCCATTTTCATGCAATACTCAACCCCATAGTTTCGGCTTTCTAATCCTAATCTAATATTAAAGTATAATTTAAACCAAGTCATAATCCAATGTCACAGCTCTTGATCTAATTTTTTAATGTTTGTTAGTTGGTAGCCCTACAAGAAGAAGCTTTGATTGCTTCCTTGACCGAGTTCTGCTGCTACCCCTACCCCCTCTATCCCCCACCCCCAATCTTTGTCATTAAAGAGATCAAGGTAATGCCATGCGAGATCTACTTATATAATCCATCCTTCTAAAACTCTCGAGTCATTCTCTAATTTTTTGTTTTCTCACAGAGTTGAGAGTTTCATTGAACACCAAGACGCTTGCACTGTCCGGCGTACCCACCCGCCGGATTTACCGGCATTACAGCCCGCGTGTTCGTCGCGAACGGCTTCTAGCACCAGTCCGTCGAGTGACACAAATTTCAGCGTTGCACCATTGCCAAGAATGACAATGCCAACCCCAACTGAGCCTGTATTCTTACGCTCTGATCACGACAGTTCGCCTGGTAACGATCAACAACACAATCTTGAGCTTCAACTCTTGCCAACCTCATCCGCCAACTACTCCTACACTCGTGGGGATGATAATCATGCAACTCATTTGAAACTATCAATCGGATCGTGCGATACTGAGGCTAACTTGGAGGCGCTGAGGCTGAAGCAAGGAGCGAACGAGCAGTTGAGGTTGGCGATGGTTGAGAAGGCGTTTGCGGACGAGACTAGGCAGCAAGCCAAGCGGCAGATTGAAATAGCGGAGTTGGAGTTTGCGAATGCTAAGAGAGTGAGACAGCAAGCTCAAGCGGGGATAGAAAAGGCTCGTGTTATGAAAGAGGAGGCTACCAAGAAGGTGAGTGCTGCGCTTCTTGACATCACTTGTCATGCTTGCAAGCAGCATTTTCATGCAATGCCGGCCACAGCAATAACTGATGAAACTTCCATATAGCCATGAGCTACATGTCATCCGCCATAACAGAAGGAGAAGGAGAGTAGAAAGAAACACCCCAAAAGAGCTAAACGCTTTACGGGTTTATGTTTATCTTTTGCTCTCAATCACGTTGTACATTTTTTGTTTTATTTTCTTTAGTTGTATGATGCGTCTGGCGTTATGGGTTGAAATGTTTGTTCCAAGAGTTGTTTGTACGTTGTGAACTGTGGATACTTTTGGTTTCATGCTGAATATTTGTTTATTTCTTTTTGTGGAAAGTATGACCAAAGTTTGAAAATTTGGTGTTTTTTTTCACACGTCAGTAAGATTCTTAAGAGTCTTAGAAATTACGTCATTACCATGCCACTGCTCTCTTTTTTATTTTTCCCGAGTAGAACAATTATAAAATGCATAGCATGGTAATCTGGAATCCGATGGCAGTAACAGGTTTGTCTTTCTCTGGTACTCTAATAATTTAATTTTGACTTTCTTGGTGTATGTGTATATATGCTGGACTAGCTTGAAAAGAATGAGGCGTTTCCAGGTCTGGCATGCACGGATGCTGCCCATAAATACTACTCGTAATCTCGGGTTTATGGACAGAGTCTAATGTCCAAAATGGGCCAATAAGTGGTTTACTTGGATGCATTTTTCAGTAGGATTTTTCTTACTCTTTTAACATTCCTACTACCATAACATTCAGTTTGATATAGCTAAAATATCCATCTAACCAACTTATGACACGTGGCATGGATGACTTTGAGCAGATTAAGGAATCTGTATCGGGACAGAATCTGAGAGAGGTGATAGAACCCGTTTAGGACTCAACTGCTAAAAGGATAGTCCTAATAGGGCTCTAATACGTTAAGGATCAGTGAGAAAAGAGTCCTAAAGGAGAGAGGAGTCTGGAAATGGCCTATATAATGGGAAAATCCTCAGGTACACAGACACGTTCACACACACAAGCATTCAGTGCATTGACAGCTATTCAGAGTTCTACCCTAGTAGCGACGTTCTGACTTTAGCATCGGAGCCGCCTGCACCGGAACATCCCCGGTGGTCACTCCGTGTTCTATTTTGCAGGTCCATTTCCTAGCTGTGGTCCCGATCAACATTTTAGCAGCAACATTTTGGCGCCATCCGTGGGACCGACGAGGAACATGGCCAGGCAATCACCTTCAGCGAGCGAGCGAGCGAAGTCATGTTTGGCGCCATTCGAGAAGCTCCCGCCGAAGACAACAGCATTCCAGTAACGACTGGATTAATGTGACTTCAGTCACCCCGAAGACGACTGACAGTTCCCAGGGAACTCGTTCTCCGACCCCTCTTCTAAAGAGGGGAGATTTGCGCCATCGCCTGACCCGAAAGCTGTTCGATACTCCGAACGCAGATCTGACCAGAGAAGTCCACGAACTTAAGGGCGTGGTAACTACCTTACAGAAGATGCTTGAAGCGGTGGCCCCGACGATTTTTACTAACCAGACGCATCTGGATCCCAGCGACCTTCGCCTTAGACTGACCTCAAGGTCCAGCTATGGTCGAAGTCATAAATCAAAGACTGATCCCTGCTATCAGCCAGAACAAGAAACCGAGAAACATGTCGCCAAAAGCGAATCATATCTCCGACGAGAGAGGTCAATAGAGGACAGCACAAATTCGCCTCCCGTGGTAAGCGGAAAAATTCGAGGACGACTATGCGCAGACCAAAAGCATTGTCCCCAAGGACGAATTCATGGCTCCGGACGAAAAGTGCGTCCCCAAGGGCGAACTTCTCGCAAACCCACCTTCGGGCCATGCCTGGAGGAATTCACTCCTCCCAGGGAGGATTCTGGATACCCCCTGTCCAAAGAAATCGAGAAGGCGAAACTCCCTCCCAATTTTTGAATGCCGCAGTGCGATTTATATGATGGGAGCGGAGACCCCGGAGAGCACGTCTACCAGTTTCAAACAAATATGCTGCTCCTCCAGGTCTCAGATGCCATCATGTGCCGGGCATTCCCAACCACTTTGAGGAAGGCGGCACATGTTTGGTTCAAGTCTCTACGACTTAGGTCCATCCATTCCTTCGCCCAGCTGTCTGACTTGTTTCAGAAACATTTTGTGAGCAGCCGAACTCGGAGGAAGAATTCGGCTAGTCTCCTCAACGTAGTCCAAGAAAGGAACGAATCCTTGTCGCGGTATTTGGGACGCTTCAACGCGGTGACATTAGAAATAGATAACCTGGATGAGTCAGTAAAGTACACAGCTTTTATGTGCGGGCTTCGTCCTACAACCAAGTTTGCATTTGCGGTAAATAAGAGCCCCCTGGAAACATGAGCGGCCTGTTGGATAAAGCCAACAAGTACATCCAGGCCGAAGAATACTTGGAAACACACAAAGAACACAGAGGAGACAACGGGAAAGGGCAAGAAAAGAGAGCTCGAGAAGATAGTCCAAGAAGTGGACGGGGTTCTAAGCGTTCAAGGAGGGACGGCGCCCCAAAGAGATGTTCGACATGAAGAATCTGACGCCATTGAATGCTAGACCATCGTAGATTCTCCATGAGATAAAGGATAAAGAGATACTAGAAAGACCAGAGAAGATGAGGTCGGCACCCAGTCAGAGAGAAAGGAATTTGTGGTGCCATTACCACAATGACCATGGTCATACTACCGACAAGTGTGAATCGCTCAAGCGTGCAATAGAGGCTCTTATCAAACGGGGACATCTGCGAGGGTATGTCAATCGAAGAAATGAAAAGAGGGAAGCCACCCCCTTAGCAGGAAGAAAGGAAGTGCGAGAAAATGCGGGCGTCATCAATACTATCTCAGGAGGAATCGCCGCAGGAGGCTCTTCCGGACAAGGACGAAAAGCTTACGTAAGGGAAGTCCTCACAACTGTGGGACCGTTGACTAAAAAGCAGAAGAAAGAACCAGCCCCAACAATATCCTTCTCTGATGACGATGTGGGAGACACAAGAACACCTCATGACGACCCCCTGGTAGTTACACTTCGGGTGGGAAACTTCGACGTGAAAAGAATCCTCGTAGATAATGGAAGCTCAGCGGAAGTACTCTTTTATGAGGCATTTCAAAGAATGAACATCCCATCCGACCGCTTACGGAAGATAGATATGCCTCTATACGGTTTCTCTAACCACCCTGTTGTTTGCGAGGGAATTATTGCATTACCAGTGACTGTAGGTGCCCCTCCGAACCAAGCTAAGCTGATGCTAGATTTCGTGGTAGTACGTGTTCCTTTGGCCTATAATGCAATTTTGGGCCGAACAGCATTAAACCAGTTAAGGGCGGTGGTATCAACATACCACATGAAAATGAAATTCCCCATGGAGAACGGAGTTGGGGAAGTCAAGGGAGACCAGGTGGTGGCTTGGCAGTGCTACATGGCGTCATGCCGAAACAGAGCCAATGAAACCCTCATGATTGAAGATTTGAGGGATGAGACCAAAGTCGAAAGAGGTAAGCCCGCTGAAGACCTCTTTGATATCGAGCTATACCCAGGCAACCAAGAGAAACAGTAAGGGTAGGGACAGGATTGTCAGACGACCTCAAGCTCAAGCTTGTGGACTTATTGCGGAGCTACTCAGATATCTTCGCTTGGACAGCATCGGATATGCATGGGATTGATCCGGAAGTGATCACCCATAAATTGAATGTGGACTTGCTCAAGAAGCCGGTCAAGCAACAGAAGAGAACGTTCGCTCCAGAAAGACAGGTAAAGATCGAGGAAGAAGTTGACAAGTTGTTGGCAGCCGGATTCATCTAGAAGATATCATACCCTGATTGGATCGCCAATGTCGTGATGGTACCCAAGTCGAGCGACCGTTGGCGAATATGCATCGACTTCACTGACCTCAACAAGGCCTGTCCAAAGGACAGTTACCCGTTACCACGAATTGATATCTTGATTGATGCAACTTTGGGTCATGAGCTGTTGAGCTTTATGGATGCGTATTCTGGTTACAACCAGATCAAGATGTGCGAAGACGATATTCCCAAAACAGCCTTTATTACAAAACGGGGATTATATTGCTACAAAGTCATGCCTTTCAGACTAAAGAACGCGGGGGCAACTTATCAGTGCCTTGTTAACATGATCTTCCACGATTCAATCGGGAAAAATATGGAGGTATACGTGGATGACATGCTGGTGAAGAGTGTAAAAGCGGAGGCTCATGTGAAAGACCTCAAAGAAACCTTTGACATCCTGAGAGCTTATAACATGAAGCTAAACCCACTCAAGTGTGCGTTTGGCGTAGCGTCGGGGAAGTTCTTAGGATTCATGGTATCTCAGCGGGGTATTGAAGCCAACCCAGAGAAGATAGGCACCATTCATGCCATGAAGTCGCCTAAGACAATCGAACAGGTTCAGGAACTTACAGGAAGAGTAGCTGCTTTAGGAAGGTTCATGTCCAAATCAGGGAAAAATGCCTTCCCTTCTTTAAGGCTATCAGGAAGGCGAAAGATTTTGAGTGGACAGAAGAATGCCAAAAGTCGTTCGAGGAATTGAAGCGTTATTTATCGTCCCCGCCGCTTCTTACAAAGCCAGTTACTAGTGAAGACTTGTTCCTATACCTATCGATCAGTGAGGTAGCAGTGAGCACGGTCTTGATCAGAGAAGAAGAAGGCAAGCAAAGACCTGTTTATTACATAAGCAAGGTCCTGCAAGACGTGGAGACCAGATACCCTCGAATAGACAAAGTGGCCCTTGCCCTTGTCACATCGGCTAGAAAACTGAGACCATATTTCCAGTCGCACACCATCGTGGTTTTGACTGATCAGCCATTGGGGAAAGTTCTCCAAAATCCTGATGCGTCAGGGAGATTGGTAAACTGGTCAGTGGAACTGGGTGAATTTGATATCAAGTACCAACCCCGTACAGCAATTAAGGCTCAAGCCTTATCAGATTTTGTTGTTGAGTGCACAATACCGGAAGACCCCCAGCAGTTGATTCTTTCAGAAGTTTTGAATCCTTGGCTTCTTTATGTCGACGGTTCTTCCAAGGTTAGAAATAGCGGAGTCGGGCTTATACTGATCAGCCCCGAAAAGTTCAAGATTGAGTTTGCCCTTCGCTTCAACTTTCAGGCATCAAATAATGAAGCAGAGTACGAAGCGCTATTAGCAGGAATAAGGTTGGCACACTCTCTGAAATTGACTCTCTTCTCCGTACACAGCGATTCTCAGTTAGTTGTGAATCATATATTGGGAGAGTATGGAGCGAAAGATGATAGAATGGCCCAATATCTCCAGGCCGTGAAGACGGAAGCCGCTAAGTTCAAGAATTTCGCCATCCGCCACATACCGCGAGACCAAAATGCCCAAGCAGACTCACTGTCAAGACTGACTTCCGAAGACATTTTGGAATTCTCACGTGCAATATACATTGAGTTCCTCCAAGAAAGAAGTATCCAGCTCTCAAATGAAGTGGATGTGATAGAGTATGAACCGTGCTGGATGGACCCAATTATTCAGTACCTCGCCTCGGGGACGTTACCTATAGAGAGAAGCGAAGCACGTAATTTACGTGCTAAAGCTGCTCGGTTTGCCCTTGTAGATGGTGTGCTATACAAGAAGTCTTTTAGCCTGCCATACCTAAAGTGCCTGACCCCTAAAGAGGCAGATTATGCGTTACAGGAGGTTCATGAAGGTATTTGCGGACAACACTTGGGTGGAAGAAATCTAGCGCACAAAATCTTGAGGCAAGGCTATTACTGGCCAGGGATGCAGAGAGGCGCGATAAAGTTTACGAAAAAGTGTGACCAATGTCAAAAATTTGCTCCCCTTACACACACACCGGCAGCGCCCCTTAGTATCTTAACTTCCCCAATTCCATTTGCAATGTGGGGGATGGATATTTTGGGCCCCTTGCCGATGGCTACCGGGCAAAGGCGATTTGTGATAGTCGCCATCGACTACTTCACAAAATAGACGAGGCCGAACTGTTGGCTACCATAACGGCGTCGAAATGTGAAGAGTTCTTCTGGAAGAACGTTGTCTGTCGCTTTGGGGTTCCAAAGATCCTGATCACCGATAATGGGAAGCAATTCGATAATTCTAACTTTTGAAGCTTTTGCGAAGGTTTTTCTATCAGTCTCCGTTTTACATCAGTCGCTCATCCCCAATCCAATGGACAAACAGAGAACATGAATCGCTCAATCCTTCAAGGGTTGAAGAGAAAGCTGGACGATGCTAAGGGGGCATGGGTTGATGAACTTCCGAAGGTACTTTGGGCATACCGCACAACACCCTATTCGGTGACATGCGAGACACCATTTCTGCTGTGTTTCGGGACAGAGGCGCTGCTGCCCGTAGAAGTGGGCCTCCCAACGGTTCGAGTGTTGCAATTTTCGGAGGCAGAAAATGAGGAGAATCTTAGAAGAAATCTGGATTTGTTAGATGATGTGCGAGCCCAAGCCTTAGATCGGATGATTTCAACGAAACAATGAGTCGCGCGATTCTACAATCGAAGGGTTCGAATGAGGATATTTAGAGTTGGGGATCTAGTCCTCAGAAAATTGGAAGTTTCAGACCCGAAGGCTGCTGTGGGGAAGTTGTCGCCAAACTGGGAAGAACCTTACAAAATATCAAAGGTGCTTAGACCAGGCGCTTATTCACTTGAAACACTTTCAGGAGAAGCGATCCCGCGAACATGGAATGCTGACAACTTGAGGAAGTACTACCAGTAAAGTCTTGTATCTGTTACAAGACGTTTTCCTTTTTTGGGGGGAAAAGTGGGACACAGAAGGATAGTAGAGATGAAGTATTTCAATTATAATAAAAATCTTCTTCATCTTCTTCAGTTTGAAGTACATCGTTTAGTTTATTTAATATTAACATCTTTACCATTATTGGAAAGAAGTATTGCTTACATTAGCACAACGATGAATGGTTAGCTCGGATAACGATATCCATGTTCCCAAGAACGACGTACATTCAATACCCGAGCAGACTGCCCGATCAAGTAAAATCACGAATAATGCTCAAGCAAAGTATCACCCATTGTGATAGGGTAAGACACAAGTTTTACCTAACACGGTCTAGCTTTAGTTCTAGCCCGAGAAATGGCAAAATCATGTGGGGAGTCGTCGCCCCACCCTGTTTTGTTAATTCGAAATCTGGCCAAGCGTGAGTGCGAGGCTTCTTTGCCAACCCTTAGCTGACGATAAGGGTTCGCGTCAAAGTAAAACCACGAATGATGCTCAAGCAAAGTGTCACCCATTGTGATAGGGTAAGACACAAGTTTTACCTAACACGGTCTAGCTTTAGTTCTAGCCCGAGAAACGGCAAAACCATGTGGGGGATCGTCGCCCCACCCTATTTTGTTAATTCAAAATCTGGCCAAGCGTGAGTGTGAGGCTTCTTTGCCAGCCCTTAGCTGACGATAAGGGTTCGTGCCAAAGTAAAGACAATGCAAAAGGTGAAATATCCAAAACACGATTGCAAAAATAAAACCCCTCAAGGGGTAAACAAAAAGAGAATAATAATATCCATTTGTAAGCCTTTGAGGCAACACAAGTATTGGGGGCACATCAAATGGAAATTGCAAAAACAAGGGAATAAAGATAAGTTGTCCTAAGATGCAGGAGCATTCCCGGATCGGACACTCTTCACCCCGGGAGAAATAGCATCTCTAGCTTCAGTAGGCACGGCCGTTTCCCCAGACGGTGACTCAAAGCTGGGCACCACAACGTCGTCCAAAAAAAGGCTCGGATACTTGGCCATCGTTAGTTCCTTGGCTTTTTGGAAGCCCTCCTGAAAGATGGAAAGCCCATCTTCAGTCCGCTTCCGGAGCCATTCATCACCAGCTGTACCATCAAGGAATGCCTGGATGGCCTTGTTCTCGACCTCGGACTTTTCATGCCTCAGCTTCTCACATCTATTTTCCAGACGACCAAGCTTGGTAAGCAGATCAGCATTCTCCATCTTGAGGTTCTTGACCTCCTTATCAAGTTTGTCAGCCTTGCCTTCGGCTGCTCTCTTGTCAGTCTCAGCATTCGGGCCACGTCCATCGCCATTGAGAACCTGTCCTGCATCTGGCTGCTATAGCAATATGCCTGAAAAGGAAAGAGAGATGAAGACGATTATGTGGTAGAAAGACGAGAAGAGTTTAATTGACAGCCCCAAAGAGAGTGAAGTAATTCAAATTACGTTGTAAGCAGCCTGGACGTGTGCCATAGCAAAGGCCTCATGAGGCTGGTTTTCCAAGATGAGTTTATCACTTGGTAACACCCCATGAGCTAAGTGTTGAGCAGAGACATGCGAATGGGGCATTCCCGAGTCGCCTCTCTTAATGGTCCATCTGGGACGGAAAATTGGATCCTTCTCGATTGGAAGATCCTCAACCACAAGCGGAGGTACTGGAGGAGTTGGAGCGCGAAGCCTTTTTACAAGAGGTGAAGAACCTTCCCCTGTGCTCTCCTTCCTTTTCCCCTTCGAAGCCTTTTGGAGCAGACCCAAAAAGTCGCCTTAGCACCTTCTCCTCTGCCAGCCATTTCTGTAAAAAGAACAGGGTTAGGTAACATGTTTACAATTACATAGGAGAGAGATACATAAACATGGCTTTAGACTCTACCTAGACTTGGAGTCCTAGAAGACGACGTATCTATCGTCGGGTCTTGAGCCTTAGGTCTCGAAATAATTTGAGGTTCTAATAAGGAGTTGGAGAAATAGGCATAGCGGAGGCAGGAGGCATGAGCCTCGCATGCCGCATCTCTTCATCTGTAAGGGGCTCATCAATATTGAGAACACCCCTCCTCTTTATGTGATCAAGCAGTTTCTTTGTCATAGCATTGGGAGCCAAGAACCCATCCTTTTCAAAATCTTTACAGAAACCGTTCCACTTTCTTGGGAACTCCCATTTGCCGCTTGGCCTCTGAATGAAGAAGTATCGGGAGTGCCAACCTTTGTTGGATTTGGGACCTCCCTTTATCACTCTGATTCGGTTGTGAATATAATACCAACCATCACCTTTGGCCACACTCTTTATAAAGCACACTTCAAGGTATAATCTCAGGAAATCATCGACAGTCACTAGATACCCTGAGGTCTGCACAAGATAGATCAAGCCAACTAGTTTTCTCCACCCGTTGGGCACAAGTTGACCTGGCGCCATTTTATAGTGGTTGAAAAGGGCAACAGCAAAGGGGTGCATTGGAACTCTATAGCCAGATCTAATCTGGCCTTCGTAGACACTCGTTTCCAAGTTCGTACCATAGTTGGCAGGCTCTTGGAGTGCAGGAACCCGAGCAGAAAAGGGAGGAGGCAAAGGATACTCTTTCAGAAGCTCAACTATGCTTTCTTTTGTCATCTTGTTCCTCTTCTCATCTGCGGTGAACCAAGTGTCTTCATCAAATTTATCCTCGGCTTCATCCTTGATTTCCCCAAGAGCATCTCTATGGCGAAACGAAGTGCTGGTTTGGGGAGTAGAAGGTCATACTTGACTCCTATAAGTTGAAGTACCTACTTGTGAAGATCTACTTTCGGAATCACTATCTAAATTATTTTCTGTGGAACTACTGGAAGGCGACGAAGAACTACTCGAAGTTGCTGACGACATATTCTAACAGAAGCTACGATGTGGAGAGCTATGAAAAAGAAATAGATATGTGCTGAACAGGAAGAAAAGACGAGAAACTTACTTGTTAAAAGATGAGCCGAACAGAGTGAGAGTGAGTAGCAGGGGCAAATGAGGAGAGGAGTCCAAATATATAGAAGGGAGTTGGAGTAACCGCCCCTACGAAGGCGGCAACATTCAAGACACGTGTCTTGCGGGATTTCCGGAGCATTAAATTTTGAAATTCAAAATGTAACCGCCTCAACATTCAAGACGCCTGCATGGTTCCCTGACACGTGGCAAGAAAAAAACTGATCCACTCCCGAGCAGAATGAGACTAATGCCCGAGCAGGGCCATCCGACCGGGGAGTCCGAGCAGGTTTCCCAAACAGAATGCCCGAGCAGGGTATTCCAAGCAGGTTTCCGAACAGAACGCCCGAGTAGGGTTGCCCGAGCAGCGGCGTCCGACCGGTTAGTCTGAGCAGGTATCCCGAACAGAAAGCCCGAGCAGGGTTGCCCGAGTAGGGGCGTCCGACCAGACTGCCCGAGCAGGTCTCCCGACCAGATTGCCGGCGTATGGATGTCCGAGCAGGGTGTCCGACCAGACATCCCGAGCAGGATCGTCCGACCAGACCTCCCGACCAGGATGTCCGGCTAGAGCTCCCGACCAGGATGTCCGACCAGGTCTCCGGACCAGATTGCCGGCGTATGGATGTCCTAGCAGGGCGCCCGACCAGACCTCCCGAGCAGGGGCGTCCGACCAAACCTCCCGAGCAGGGGCGTCCGACCAGACTTCCCGAGCAGGATCGTCCAACCAGACCTCCCGAGCAGGGACGTCCGACCAGTCCAGGATGACAGGCCAGAGCTCCCGACCAGGATGTCCGACCAGACCTCCCGACCAGGATGTCCGGCCAGACCTCCCGACCAGGATGTCCGACCAGACCTCCCGACCAGGATGTCCGACCAGAGCTCCCGACCAGGATGTCCGACCAGAGCTCCCGACCAGGCCGTCCGACCAGACCTCCCGACCAGAGCTCCCAACTAGGCCGTCCGACCAGACCTCCCGACCAGAGCTCCCGAGTAGATCTCCCTAGCACATGCTTTTGAGCATGGAATTCTAAAAAGTTCCGCTGAATGACAGACATGGAAAATTCATAGTTGAACTGCCTTCGGTCAGTCTTTACACATATGCCTTTAACCGTTCACTCAAGGGAACCGTCAAAGGTAGGGGCATTATGATATAGCTAAAATATCCACCTAACCAACTTATGACACGTGGCATGGATGACTTTGAGCGGATTAAGGAATTTGTATCGGGACAGAATCTGAGAGAGGTGATAGAACCCGTTTAGGACTCAACTGCTAAAAGGATAGTCCTAATAGGGCTCTAATACGTTAAGGATCAGTGAGAAAAGAGTCCTAAAGGAGAGAGGAGTCTGGAAATGGCCTATATAATGGGAAAATCCTCAGGTACACAGACACGTTCACACACACAAGCACTCAGTGCATTGATAGCTATTCAGTGTTCTACCCTAGTAGCGACGTTCTGACTTTAGCATCAGAGTCGCCTCCACCGGAACATCCCCGGTGGTCACTCCGTGTTCTATTTTGCAGGTCCATTTCCTAGCTATGGTCCCGATCAACATTTTAGCAGCAACACAGTTCTTAATTAGGTCATACGAAATTAGGGACCCTTGGCTCTTCACGCCACTATCAATGGTAAAACCATTTTTGTGCTTAAGATAGTAGGAGTTTAGCATCCAAAGTATCTTGTATCGCCCGACCTTCGTATTCTAAGTACGAGTCATTACCAGAGCATAATTGGTATTGTAGCCATACATGAGGATCCAACAGCATTTGCGTTGAGGAAAACTGAAACTAACTATACTAAAATCATAGAATTTTAATTTTGCCTGTGTTTCTCGACTCTCAGTGCTTAACTGTTGCAGCTATCATGAAATTCAAGGATCTAACTATGTAGATCTGAATACGAAACTCGAAACTACATTCATCATAGCATTTCTAGGGAATTCATGCTACTTGATATAACTTCAAATATAAACAAACTACCAATAATTGAGGGACACCCGGCATTCCCAGTTCAATATATGAGATTGATAATTATTTTATTAAGAATTAGGATTTTAAAACAGTCTCAGGATTCTAATGCAATCCCCACAAATCTGGCCCACGGTCCAGTCGTACTTGAGATCTTCCACGTACAATGATATATATATAGACACACACACACACACACACTACCCAAGTACGCAGCCAACTTGCTTTTTCAGAGTCTCTATCATGTAGCACAACTTTAACTTATGCATCAAAGAGTTATCTGCCAAGAACTCCACTCGGTGGTCACTTGTTTTCTTTCTTGCAAGTCATCGTTGCATGCTTAGGGTTCCGATCAACTTTTTTGCAATAACAGATTAACGTCATTCGTGAGACTCACCAGCCTAGCCAATTGACCTCAAGAAAAACTCAACAATCATATCACAAGCTATCGACAACAACTTGTCGGAACCACCGACAGAACCGTAACACGTCTTCAAATTAAACTGTAGTCAAATAACAGGTCACCAAAAGGAAAAAAAAAATATAGTGAAAGAGGCAACTCAGCACCACTTGGCCCCACGGTCAAAACCCCGTAACAGCAACAGCGCCACCACCAGCAGCACCCACGTGCAGGCCCATGCCCGCACAACCATGGCAAAGCCACTGGTGTCACAAACTGCCGCCGTGAAGTTGCACCAACTACCAAGCAATAAAAGGAAAAAAAAAGGTGAAAACAGAGAGACAAAGATGAAAGATGAAGAAGCCACAGCAGCGTTGCGTGCTGACCATGTGTTAGTACCCTAGCACCGCCACCGCGACATGTCCCCCAGCAAGGCGCCGACAATACCCCTAGCACCCCCACCGTGGCATGTCCTCCAGCCAGGCGCCGCCATCAGCGTCGTGCATAGCCAGGCCACCCTCCGACCGCTGCGAAGTTGCCGAAGCAACAATAACCAAACGAGAAGAGAAAAAGATAAAGAAAAAACACAAAAGGGAAGCTATTCGAAGCCCACAAAATCGACCGATGATCAGCCGTCGGTCACATAACCATCGCCGCAATTCACAACAACTCCCTGCCGGTCAACCGTGAAGCGATAGACACTCCAATCACTTCAAAGGATGGCCAACAACAATGCTGTGAGTTCTCATCAAGTGTTCGCATCGAAATTTCATCACGTTGCCGCCAGATCGACTACCACCAGGCGACTCACCATTGTGGGTGAACAACTCAATCACCATCGCGACTAGCGGCAGTGCCAATAGGCGCCATGACCACAGCAACAAGCAGTAGCCACAATCTCTACAAACGACCGTGCCATTGAAGCCTCACCATTGCACTGTCGTGGTGCCAACTTGTCCAGCGACCTCCTTCTTCAAGTAAATCGGACAGACCCGTACCGTTGAGATGAGAACCACCGCGACTAGTGGCATCGCCAATCAACACCATCACACCCACCATATGCCGAATCGTCGCTCTCTTACTGTTATGGCCCCCAACTGGCAGATGTACTTGATCCATTGCCCGCGATGCACGCCAGCTCATTCAAGTGCGCCTTACACAAAAACTAGAGTGAGAGGAGGAGTAATTCAACGGTGTGGCATCACGATCACCGGCTGAATGCTCGGAGACCAGCGATGGTGAATTCACTGGTAACAATTATCATTGTTGAAGGGGCTGCCTCATCGTTACGCTGCCGCCTCATCGCTGCCAAACCGTCTCCCCACTGTCGCCGTCGGTCCACCTTTGCTTCGCATCGTGCCGCCGCCTCACCTAGCTGCTCTTCTCTGCCGATGAAAAGAAAGGGACAGATAGGCAAAAAGAGGTCCATTCTTCCTTTCTAAAATTTCACATTCTCCCCATAAAAAATCGGTATTTACATTTCAGACCCTAGGGTCTCGTTTGTTCAACATACACCCACGATGTCTTGTTTACACCACACACTTTTTAAAGCGTGAAAATTTCCATCCCATGTAAATGCATATTTATATTTTAGACCAATAGGGTCTTATTTATTCCTTACTTGCCACAACCTACTTAAAAGCATTAAGCTTTTAGCCCGTAATTATGCAAATTTATATTTTAGACCTAAAGGGATTTATATATATATATGGGTCGTGATCCATTGATAGCGCTAGCAAAATAGGAGATCTTGCTAGCGCGATCTGGCCGTCCATCCCGAAGGGATGGACGGCCCAGATCCTTTTTTTTTGCGGCGCTGTCAGTCGTCCGCAAAATAGTGTAGCGGACGGACCTTTTTACCATTTTGCCCCTGCTCCCCCTTCCGCTACACTGTCTAGCGGACCACTTTCTTGGGCCCACGTTGACAGCCAAAAAGTCGTCCGCTACACTGTCTAGTGGACGACTGACTTCCCTGACACAACTGACACATTTCCTCGTGTTTGTACCTTTATTTCTACACACGACGGTTGTCGGAATTCCTCAAGCTCCTTCAGCTACAATTTTCTTCTCCTTCGGACTCGCTTCCATTTTCAGCTCCCTTCAAGCTTCGAGTAAAACTTGCTTCAAGCTTCACTCAAGTAAGGTAAGTTTGCGAATGGTGAAGTTTTCTTTATGGATTGACTGGTAAAATATAATTTTATTTTGTTCGGACAAAAAAGTATAGATTTTTTTTTATGTTCTAGAAATTTGTCACTGTATTCTTCAATTTGTGATGTTCTAGACATGATGTTCATAAAAAAGGTGTAATTTGTTAACTCTAAATAAAGTCATTATAGTTTAATTCGATTTTTTGGCATGATGAATTCGTCTATTTATCTTAGTAATTTTAATTTGTTATGTTCAATAAATTAATAATTGTTAATTTGGAGACACTTTCAGGGGTTATGCATACGGTATGTTTGTCATCCTAAATTGGTCTATTCGCCAAGGTAATTTTTAGGTAATATTTTCAGTTAGAAATGCCATTTGATTGTTAAGCGTAGTCTATTTCTACACAGGTCTTGTTTCACAATGTCTGATTTCGTGTCGAGCTCCAACGTCCCCGTAGATGCTAGTGATCCGTATCTAGGACGAACGTTTCAAACATTGGAAGAAGCTGAAGAATGTTTTCGAGCGTATTCATTGAGGGTTGGTTTTGGCATTAGAATAAAGACTACAAGAACAAGCAACGTAACAAAAAAGATATGCTCTCGCTTATACGAGTGTCATAGGGGCAGAAATCCACAGCAAAATGAGACACGCGTAGGCAATGATGACAGTGATGACGAAATAGGATATTCGCGTAGAAGACGGGACTGCTTTGAGCGCACAAATTGCCAGGTCAAGATGTTCGTAAGCTACAAAGCCAATCATGATCATTGGCTTATTACCAGCCTGGAACTGGCACACAATCACCCGTTAGTAACTCCTTCTAAGGTGAGTCAGATGCATCAACACAAGAAGATGGGTAAGGTCGCGAGGAGCCTAATTCACACAATGAGCAATGCGCGAATTGGACCTACTGAGATTGTTAATGTTCTTGCTGAACAGGCTGGGGGAATTCAAAATTTAAACTTTAACACGACAGACGTTCGTAACGCGGTCCGAACCCATAGACGAGCCGCGTATGACCTCAATGATGCGCAATCGACAATGAGCCTATTGAAACGGATGCAGATGGAGGACCCGCAGTTTACCTTCGATTATAAACTTGACGACGAGCATCGAGTTAGTACAATTTTTTGGGTCGACGGTCGTTCGAGGCTAGCTTATAAGCATTTTGGGGATGTCGTGACTTTCGACACCACATACCGTACCAACAAGTACTCGATGCCGTTCGCTCCTTTCACCGGCGTCAATCATCATTATCACTCCATCCTGTTCGGGTTCGCCTTGTTAAGGGACGAGAGCGAGGGTTCTTTTGTATGGTTGTTTAGGACGTGGCTGGAAGCAATGAACTTCAAAGCACCCAAAGTGATCATCACCGATCAAGATTTGGCAATGAAGAAGGCTATTGCGACCGTCTTCCCAGACACCCGGCACAACTTGTGCACTTGGCACATAAGCAACAAATACCCGGAACGTCTGCATCACGTGTACGCAAAGTATCCAGACTTTAAACAGGATTTTGACAAGTGCGTTACCAAGTCGTTAACGATTGAGGAATTCGAGGAGAGGTGGGAAAAGCTTGTTCGGGATTACTCATTGCAAGACAACGAGTGGCTCCAGCACTTGTACGAGCGCAAAGAGCAATGGATTGGCGTTTACACGAGGAGGTATTTTTCAGCGGGCATGAAAACGACGGGCAGGAGTGAATCTATGAATGCCACGTTCGATAGTTATGTGGGTACAACTACCAATTTGAAGACTTTCGTTGCATCCGCACAAAAAGCGGTAGCTTCGTTGTTCGTAAAAGAAAGGGCTGCCGACTTTGCAACAACGTACAAACAAAGGAGAAGGTTGCTCGAGACCCCGCTGGAGCTGAACGGTGCCAAAGTCTATACGAAGGAGATCTTCTTGCTATACCAAGTAGAGCTGCGAAAATCGGGACGATACAGTATAAACAAGGTGGCAGAAATGTCTACGCGTGAGTACAAGGTTTATTCGCTCGTGAATGACCTCGTCCCTGAGAAGCTGCGCAGAATTTATACGGTGAGCCACGACACATTGACGGACTCGGTGACATGTGTTTGCAAGAAGTTTGAGTTCCATGGCATCCTGTGTAGACACATTCTGCGGTTTTTCACCCAGAAGAATATCAGGACAATCCCCGATAAATACGTCCTGCCACGGTGGACGAAAGGTGCAAACAGGTTGCACGGTACCATTTCCTTTCCGGAGCACCCGTATACTGACTTTGAAGAATCAGAGACGTTGCGGTATAATCATCTGGTGACGATGTTCACCCGTTTGTCCGTAAAGGCTGCTGCTACAATGGTCGGATATAAACATCTCCTCGAGGTAGCTCAGCAGCAAGAGCCCATCGTCGACCAGTTGGAAGCAGCTTCAGTCAGCAATGCGGTTGACACCGAGCCTACGACGGAATCAGAAGATGACGAGCCGGGGGAGGAAGGCGACAATGATATCCGGCCGTTGGATCCAATTATATCGCAAACGAAAGGCCGCAAGAGATCTACGCGGATGAAAAGCTCAATTGAAACGGCAACTCAACCTAAAAAGCTAGAAGGTGTGCATTGTGCAACAAAATGACCGACCACGACAAGCGGAACCATTACAAGGCACTGGGGATAAGTCCAGGGGGTTTGCAAGATGGGGAAGAAGATGACGCCGAAGATGAGGACGAACAAGCTGCAGTGGACCTTTAATTTTTTGTATAAGTTTGACATTTGTAATAATTTTTTTCTAATAATTTTTCGACCGAATACTGGAATTTTTTTTCTGATGTAGCGATTTCTGATGTAGCGGACGGATATGCATAGCCCTAATTTTTTGGTCTTCATTTATGTCCGCTATACAATGTAGCGGACGTCATCGCAGAAAAACTTTTGGTTTATTTATGTCCGCTATACAATGTAGCGGACTGAATCGCAGAAAAACTGTTGGTTTTCATTTATGTCCGCTATACAATGTAGCGGACCTCTATCCTATTATATATATTAATCAAATTGGGCAATCAGCTTTTATCAGTCCGCTATATTCTCTCTCTCTCTCGAACATCTAACCCAAGCCGCTACCCCATCTACGGCGACCCACATCTCCGGCGACACCACCGTCCTCCCCTCATCGCCGACCTCGATGGCTTCTGGATCGGAGACCACCTACGATTTTATTGGCAACTTGCACCTGGCAGGCAAACACTTTTTCAAAGTCATGATGCCGGGATTTGAGAATGAACTTGTAGGCCATCCCTCTTTCTCTGTATTTTCGTGTGTTAAAAGTTTGATCTTTTGGTTAAAAACTAACCTATTTTTTGTATTGTGTTTGTTAGGACATACCGGAAGCCTTTACCAATCAATTTACAACAATTCATGACAGTTCAAGATTATATAGCCGCAAGGGGGCCTGGCAGGTTGAAATCAAGCTGAAGCCCGGCCGACCCCAAAAAAAGCAATTCGCAGAGGGTTGGAACGTCTTCGTGCGCCAGCATGGCCTCGAACTCGGGGACTTTGTAGTGTTTGAACACCTTGGGTGGTGGGATTTTCAAGTTGTAATCTTTGATCGGAGCGCTTGTGAAAAAATTTCTTTCCCCCAATGTGAACCCTAATTTATTATTAATAACCAAATTTATTGTATACATGTTCATTATGTTTCCAAATTTTTTCTCGCTTAATTGTGCCGTTTGAGATACCCTCAATATATTGAGATCGTTGATTGTGAATCGTACATTATTTATTGTTTATCGATATTGAGATTGTTGATTCCGTCGCTAAAACAAGTCTTCGGGCGCCAATTTATTAAAACTGCATCACGCTACATTGTATAGCTGTACTATATAGCGGACACCAAAGTCTAGCTCAACAATATAGCGGCTATAAGGCCTCCGCTTAGGCCAGGGTTGGGGAAGGTCGGAACTAAGTGTCTGGTTCGTGCCAACCATTTTCTGGTCCAAGTTGCAGACAATGATCTGCACCACTATGACGTGAGATCCTCTCAGCTGTGCACCTCGCCACATTGTGTAGCGGACGGACCAGCAGAATGTCTTAACCCAACACTTGAAAATTTTTTCACTTCCCCCACTGTCCGCCACATTGTGTAGCGGACGGACCAGCAAACACTCAACACTTAGAAAATTTTTTCACTTCCCCCACTGTCCGCCACATTGTGTAGCGGACGGACCAGCAGAATGTCTTAACCCAACACTTAGAATATTTTTTCACTTCCCCCACTGTCCGCCACATTGTGTAGCGGACGGACCAACAAACACTCAACACTTAGAAAATTTTTTCACTTCCCCCACTGTCCGCCACATTGTGTAGCGGACGGACCAGCAGAATGTCTTAACCCAACACTTAGAAAATTTTCACTTCCCCCACTGTCCGCCACATTGTGTAGCGGACGGACCAACAAACACTCAACACTTAGAAATTTTTTCACTTCCCCCACTGTCCGCCACATTGTGTAGCGGACGGACCAGCAGAATGTCTTAACCCAACACTTAGAAAATTTTCACTTCCCCCACTGTCCGCCACATTGTGTAGCGGACGGACCAGCAGAATGTCTTAACCCAACACTTCCCTACTGTCCGCTACACATTTTGTTTTCCACCTTTCAATCATTCTCAATGAGAGCCAAAAAAACCAACTCAAATCAATCAAAATCATCTTCAACGGAAATCAGACAAATCAATCAATCAATAATCTTCAACACAAATCAATGAGAGCTTTCTAAATAATCATAGTTTATTAAAAAAATTTGACAGTGTAATGGTACAATGTCAACTGGGGGAATCATGTTGGGAGGGATTCTCGGCATTAGCCGGATTTACAATAAACCTAACCGCTCTAGGCCGGCCTTTCATAATTTGCCAAGCCATTCTATATCTAAAGGTGTCTACTTCTGCTTGGCTCCACACCGCCGCCTTGAGGCTCTCGGACCGGCAAATGTAATCCATGTACATGCAAAGGAAAACGCCGCAGTCCGAAGTGTTACGTTGCTTGGGCCTCCTCTTCTTCAGTCGCCAATCGAGCTTTGGCCGCGCCGGTACAGGGTTACCACGGATACCATTGACCATTGCACAAAATATATTCTGCGAGAAACACAAAACGGCGTAAGACACGAGTTAACATTTATGCCAAGTTACAATAACTGTTAAACAACAATCGTAATATTACCATTGAGTCCAACTGGGCTTTGTACATCTGCAGCACAGGCATGTGGGCGGTATCGTCGTGGAGACTGTCGATCACCGATACGACTTTCTCTACCGGTTCATAGCAAACCAAGTACCAGTGGCTTTCCCCTAAAAATGGGATTAGAAACACGTCGGCAACACTTGCGCTCACTGGACTATCCCTAGCAAGATACGCTCGTAGGTTAGCGGACGGTCTCCACTGGCTCAACTTTTTCTTCCGCCTTTGCTCGACCCACTCATGCCATTCAGACACTAGGAGGCTATGAAAAAAGGCATCCACCAAAAAAATGGCCGGGTACTCGTTCAGCCGCTCCCGACCCCTTTCCTTCAGAATCTCCACGTATGTGGAGATGACACCGTTGTCTAACCAACTCCCCGGAGCCAGGGAGGCCATTTCTCCCCACTCGCAAGTGTAATCCATGCCCTCCGGATGATTCACACTATACAACGCTTTGTCCCGGGGGAAGCCGCTAAAATAACGCTCTCTGATTATTTGGCATTTATGCGGCTTTAGGGGCTTCACTGGATGCCCTTTGCGATATTGCCCTCGGGGGTCGACGGGGGGATATTGCACTCCTTCGGGGGGGTCGACCGGGGGATATTGCCCTCCTTCGGCAATAGATGGTCCTGCCCACGGGACAATGGGCAGTGTCTCCGACAGACTGATGTGTCCGAAACCCCAGTCTTGCGTGACTTGACTCTGAGAGAAGGGTTGGGGTTCCGAGTCCAATAGCAAAGAGAAGGAGGGCGCACTGTAGTCTTCCCACGGCGCTTGAGCCTGGCCCATGGTGCTTGGCGGTCCCCAATCACCACCCATTCCCGGTACAGAGGGACCACCATATCCCTGGCTCACTCCCGAAGTCTGTCCCGAGGGATCGGTGTATCCCTCGCTCACATATGGGGGCTGCCACCCCGGATAACCCATTCCCGGGCTGACGCCGGAAGGCTGGCCCGATGCTTGGTGTAAAAAATTCCCGCAGCCATACGCCAACGCATCAGCCTGTTGGCGAAGCTCCTCGCCCATTGCATCCACCAAATCCTTCCGCTCGCGCAACTTCTGGAAGAAGGCGAACGAGGCATTAACCTACATCCAAAGAGATAATAAATAAGTAACTTCATACACAGTTAGAATCATCAAGTTCAATTAAAGCACTTATTGGCCAACTTACCAGATTGTATGCCATGTGCTCATCGATCTGACCCCTAGGGTGGTACTTCTCCCCGCGTTCAAACCTTACTGGAGCTACTCTCCTCCGGGTGATGCGGTAGTACCACCCATTGTACTGTTCGATGCTGATCACGGGGTCAGGCTCCGACACAATGGCCGCCAGCGTGTCCTGCCAGGAATCCCAAACCTCAAGTTCTCGTGCGCACAAGTCGTGCGCATTTGCCTTGCCAAACCGAGGGACACCCGGTGGGTTCCTGTTAAGCCTCATATCCGGCGCGCCGGCTGGCAACCCCTGCAGGCACTCAAAATGGCGCATAGCGCGATCTGGCAGCTGCCACTCTGCGACCTCGAAGTGGATCAGGGGTGTGCGTTGCAACCCGGAGAGCGTGAAGACGAACGACTCTCCCACCCGTCGCGCCAAATGTTTGTACGGTGCCCATCGCATCTGGCCAGGAGATAACGAGTCGAGCTCCCCCCGATAGTACGTAATGTTGTGATGGGGATCGTCTCTCCTCTGGTAGTGGCTGTCCTTCCGGCTGTACTCCCAGGCGCACAACCGAGGCCACACATTATCGGTTCCGTCCCTACGCGTGGGTGCGCCGGTAGCAAGGTGTTCATAAGACCACACCTGAGAGCAAAGACAAATTAAATAAAGTATCGTCAAATTTTATTGTCAATTCAACCCAAAAAAAAAGAAACGAGCAAGTAATCAAGAATTGTATGATATACCTGCAATAGCGAGAGACATGCACATATCGCTTTGGAGTCGGGCCTCGTTGCCTTGTGCAATGCTCGGTACAGGTACGCAAGAGTTGCGGCTCCCCAGGCATAATCCCCAACCTCCAGCAGGTTACCCAACAACGGTAAATATTTGACGCTGACGGTATTCTTCGACGTTGTTGGGAACAGAATTGCCCCCATCACCCACAAGAGGAAAGCTTGTGTGTACAGCACAAGCATCTGATCCGTGTAGTTATCCGGCAGAACCTTGTAGGTATCTACCAACCATTTCAACTTGATACCCCCAGTGCTAAATTGATCCTGGGGTATCGAAGTAAAGAAGTCCCTAGCGGTCCTCTTATTCGTTGCTTCCGACGGAGGAGCTATTACCGGCCGCCCCGTCACCGGTAACCCTAAGATGAACCCTACATCTTCTAGGGTAATTGTCAGCTCTCCGAGAGGGAAGTGAAACGTATTCGTTTCACTTCTCCACCTTTCAACAAGGGCACCTATTAAGTGCCGGTCAAGTTGTTGAAAGATCTGCCCACGCGTGAAAATCCCAAACCCAATCCCACGCAGTAATCTTTTCTGGGTTCTGTTCAATTTCCATGCTTTAAAATTATCGGATACTTCTACCGTGTTGAGAAGTGCTCTTTCCTACGAATTAATAAATACAATTTAAGCAAATTAAACGATATACAACGTTCCCAAGAATAACAAAGTTGATAAAATAAGTATCTTACTCCACCATCCCATATGAGCGTACTGATATGGTTTGCTTGGTCGTATAATACGGACGGATCTTCTGGTCCAGGGTTGAAATCCATTTTTCGCAACTGAAATTATGCAAAACGGCAAGGTTGGAAGCGTAAACATTCTCAAACATACAACGCTAGCACAGTCAACGCTAGCATGTGATCAGATAATACTCACATAAGTTCACATGCTGTGTATATGCAATGTACATAGATACAAACAGACACGGAATGAGATTTTACAAGTGAAATCACATGAACAAATAATACGCAATACACATATATAATCTATATATATGTATAGATACATTGACAAACGCTAGCACAATGCACCGCGCACACATTCAAAATCATGCATAAGCCGCGATAACAACTCTAGATTATGAACAAATAAAGGATTGGTTTGTGAACTTACGTGATTGATTCGTCGAATAAAGGATTTCTTGAGAAGAAATTGCGCCGATCTACTTGCCAACGCCGCTAGAAGAATTGTGAGAAGAAGGAATGAATAACAGTTTAGAAGGAATGAATAAGGGTTTCGAAGTAAAGAAAGGGAAAAACGGTCCGCTACACTGTCTAGCGGACGGTGGGATAATGACAAAGTAACAGTCGTCTACTAGACAGTGTAGCGGACGACTTTTTGGCTGTCAACGTGGGCCCAAGAAAGTGGTCCGCTAGACAGTGTAGCGGAGAGGGGAGCAGGGGCAAAATGGTAAAAAGGTCCGTCCGCTACACTATTTTGCGACGACTGACAGCGCCGCAAAAAAAAAGGATCGAAGGGATGGACGGCCAGATCGCGCTAGCAAGATCTCCTATTTTGCTAACGCTATCAATGGATCACGACCCATATATATATATATATATATATATATATATATATATATATATATATATATATATATATATATATATATATATGTTAGCCCTATGGTTGGATAACCTAGGCTTACATCTTGTTTTGATGATAACTACACATTGATTATGTTCTAATGTGTGTTTTGAGTGGATTCTTAGTAGATATATACATGACACTCATGAAGACACATTTGAGAAGTTGGATAGATGGATTGAAGCCAAAGAAGCTTAAAGTTATAGTGGACATACTATGGAAGCTTCATCAAGTCCTATGTCAAAGAGCAAGAAAGAATGCAAAGGCTAAGTTACTACGATTATGATTGGTCTTTACTATTATGTAACTAGTCTTGGTTTGATGGTTGGATTGATGACTATGACCTAAAAAGACCTTAGGACACCTTGTGCATTGCATGTGAGTTCATAACCTTTCACACAAGTGTGGTTCTTAAAAATGAGTGAACTTTGGAGCTCACTCAAATTTTCTCAAAAACTATTTTGGTGCCATATCTTGATAAAACTTTTCATTAGCTTTCCAACGCAAAAAACGGCACCTCAATCCGATTTTTCTAGAGAAAGTTATGCCCAAAATAGGAAAGGGGGTTCTGTGAGGCAGCTGATAGGCAGTAGGGTAATACAGTCGACTGTATTTGAATCCAGTCGACTGTATTTGAATCCAGTCGACTGCATTCCAATGCAGTCGACTGCATTGATCAAAATTCAGTTCCAACGGCTATTTTCGAGGACAAAACTCCAACGGCTATTTTAGAGGGATTACAGTCGACTGCATTGGGAATACCGTCGACTGCAATGGCAGTTTTGCCCATATTTTGCCTCTAACGGCTATATTTCATTTGCTCTCTATATAAATGATTTGGGGCTTCATCATACACAATGGAAACCACATTCTAAGCCTCCATTCATTAGAGAAACATCAAGGCTCATAGATTAAACTTCTCTCTCTTCATCTTCATGATTTTACATCATTAAAGAGAGCATCTTTGTGAGCAATTCTTTGATTGAGAGTGAGCATTCTTCAAGTCATCAATTCTCTCATCTCTCTATTGTACTAGAGCTTCATTTGTACTCATTTCCTTTCAAGAAGGTTTCTTTGTACACAATTGATCTTTGTAAAAGGATTGTGATCAAGGCTTGGGTTTGTCAAGTCTTGGGTGAGCTTTGTGGATTCAAGGCTTGTGCTTGGTGTGGGGATATCACCAAGTGTTGTAAGGGTTTTGATCTTGACCCGGAAGAAGATTGTTGCTAGTGGATTCTAGTGCTCTTGCAAGGGACTTCCTTGAAGAGGTGGATGTAGGCTTGAGGGTAGTTCAAGCCGAACCATTTAAATCTCCTTGTCAAGTATCTCTAACTCAATCTCTTTACTTATTGCTCTTTAATTGTTTGAGATTGTTTAGTTAGCATCTTCATTGAATTATTACTTGGTTTGATTGAGATTTATGATTGTGCTTAGTTTAAATTCCCCATTAATTTTCAAAAACCCTATTCACCCCCTCTAGGGTTGTTTTATTGGTTTCATATATATATATATATATATATATATATATATATATATATATATATATATATTTGGGAGCTGATCCATTGATAGCGCTAGCAAAATAGGAGAAGTTGCTAGCGCGATCTGACCATCCACGCGCGATCTGTGGACGGTCCAGATATTTTTTTTACTTTTTTTTAAGTCCGTCTGCTACATTATGTTACGGACGATTTTTTGACAAAAATACCCTCCAACTTAAAAACAGTCAATCCGCTACATTATGTAGCGGACGGACTTTTCTGACTTTTCTTTCTCTTTCTCTCATTAATGCTCGGACACTCTGTCTCTCATCCGCTACATTATGTAGCGGACAAGTTTTCTAACGCTTTTTTTCTCTCTCTTTCATCTGCTACATTATGTAGCGGATGAATATTAATTTTCTGAAAAGACCCAATGTGTCAGATCTGAAAAAGAGAGAACTCTTTTCATTTTCTCTCTCTTCCTCATCTCTCGTTCTCTCCATCTTCTCCCTCTCCCTCGTACCCATTCTCTGAAGATGGCAAATCTCGAAATGAGGCTGTCATGGCAGATCTCGAAATTACCGAGACCGACATTTCCGTAACGAGATTTACGGAATAAGTGAGTAAAATCGGATGGTAGACGGTCAGTGGCGACACTGATTGAAGGCGGCGACAGCCACTACAAGAAAATAGGGTTTTAGCGACGGGGTAATCCGTCGCTAAAATAATTAGCGACGGATTTACCGTCGCTAAATATCCCTCGTATAAAAGCCCGTCACTAATAGTTTAGCGACGGAATTTTTAAATCCGTCGCTAAATATGTCATTTTTACCGACGGATTTATTTTTAATTAGCGACGGATATTCCGTCGCGAATTATATTTTTTAGCGACGGATTTATATTTTCGAGATGAAATATTCCGTCTCTAAAAAACTATTTAGCGACGGAATATTCCGTTGCTAAATAATTATTCCGTCGCCAAAAGTCAATTTTTTTTTTGAAATTTTTTTTTATTTTTCAATTACCCAGACCTGTAATACAATTTTCAAATCTCAACAACAACGCGCAATAATCAATACAGAAAGAAATATATATAATCAATTATAAAAAATATTTATAATAAAAAACAACAATATATGTACAAGCTGGGAACCGGATATAGCCGGTTAGGAGAGGGGAGAAGAGTACAAGCCGGGCACGGGGGGGGAAGCTAGGAACGGGCACGGGAAGGGGCTCATCAGGGGTTCCCGAGTCCCGGATCTGGATCCTGCTAATCCGGGGCCGGGGCAGCCTGTCCAACAGTGCCCTGCTTCCTGATCATCCGGCACACCACTGTAGCAATGCGCTGGATCTCCTCGTCGTCCAACTGAGGCCGAGGAGCCGGTGTCTGTGGAAGGGCAGCAGGGGGTGAGGACGCTCCTATCACGGCACGAGCAGTCGTGCTAGGCAGGCCGCGTATGCGGCCTTTCGGCCGATTCACGACCTCCGGCGTATCCAGCCATCGCTTCAACCCCCCGTACTCGCGTCCACCTTGTGTATCCACCCATAAAACCGTACCGACGAAGATGCCATTTTACTTCAATTCTTTTTCTCCGTGCAACAACTCACATCTGCCGCACGGACACCTTATCTTATCAAGGTCAACATGTGCAAGATGCGCATAAGCGAAGTCGAGAAATTCGTCAACGCGACACTCAAAATCTTCAGCATTCTTCCTTTTCATCCAACTTCGATCGACTGACATGACGACTGAATTATCGTACTGTATACCACCTTCAATAATGACCAGTGATTAGGCATTGCCGATGTAAATATCAATGCATGAATGTTACAACATGTCTACATATTTCCCCTCCACTCTTGAACCGGTAGTGGTCCTATCCCATTCAGAAAAGCACATGTTTATAAAACAGTGAATAACTCATGCTTAGTCCGATGTCTGTGAAAAATTCGGCAGCACCTCCCCGCATTTCTCCAAGTACACCACATCGATTAGGTGTTCTAACATTCATCTAACCTTGCTCAGGAAGGTTTGACGGATGTTAGAACACCAGATCTGTATGCACCCAGAGAAACACACGAGAACGTGTACCATATATCCACGACATAGAACATAAAGCATGAGTCAAAATACTGTTTTATAAACAATTAGCTTTTCCAAACTGTCCAAACTGGACATCCAAAGGCTCATTACAAGGCATTACTTTGTAATGAGTACCTTTGAACGGGAACTAAGGGTTTCTATGCATGCACGTGTTCAGAAATTGATAAGATATGCAAGAATCTTTCCGAAATATCAAAACTACAGAATGATCGTTGCATATGTTACCAATTCCACATTAAATAGAACTCGTTGGCAACGAGTTGAACCATCTCGTTGCCAATGGACTTCTCAAAACAACAATTAATATAAAGAAGGCAGGGTTTGTAAACAACGAGTAATTGAATCATCTCTGGGCAACATGGAGTAATTATGGGATGTACAAGGGCTAATTAGGGCTAACTGGGTTATTAGGGTTAATTACGATTATTAATTATAGCTGATTAGGGTTGATTAGGACTAATTAGGGTTATTTAGTCCTAATTAGGGTTTAATTGTGCCGAGTAGTGATGATTAGTCCTAATTAGGGCTAATTGGGCTTAATTGGGTTATGTTAGGGCTAACTAATGTTAATGAGGGATAGTTTCGGATAATTATAGCTGACTAGGGTTGATTAGGACTAATTAGAGTTATGTAGTCCTAATTAGAGTTTAATTTTGCCGAGTAGTGCTGATTAGTCCTAATTAGGGCTAATTAGGCTTAATTGGGTTATGTTAGGGCTAATTAATGTTAATGAGGGCTAGTTTCGGATAATTATCGCTAATTAGGGTTGATTAGGACTAATTAGGGTTATTTAGTCCTAATTAGGGTTTTGATGGTGCCGAGTAGTGTTGATTAGTCCTAACTAGCGCTAATTAGGCGTAATTGGGTTATGTTAGTGCAAATTATGACTAATTAGGCTAACTACAATCAATATGCGCGGGTTTTGGGTTCATTTGGGCTAATTTGAGGTAATTACAGCTAATTTGAATTTCATCAGGTTCTTAGGGTTAATTAAAACTAATCAGGACTAATTAGGGCTAATTAGGGTTAATTGATTTACTAAAATATTGTTAATCAGGACTAATTAGGGCTAATTATAGCCAGCGCTGGAGCCACGATTAGATTCCAGGGGGTGCATGCTAAAAATGTCGCATTAACCTAACTAACCTAAATTTAATGCACATTCAACAACCTCAATTCCGACACCTCATATAGGGTGTCGATATGGTGTCCGATACGTGTCTGACACCTCCGGACACGTGTCCGACACATACCGACGCGTGTCCGACGCCTCTGGACACGTGTCCGACGGCGTCGGACACGTGTCTGACGCCCACCGACACGCACCTCCAGACACATCGGCATACGTTAATTTGTTTTTTAAATGCTGGACACCGTCGATCAAACGTGGTGTCCGTGTCTGCGCTAACTAACATGTATCTCAATCCAATTGGGTCTCATCCTCCGTCAACAACCTCAATTCCGACACCTCATATAGGTTGTCGATATGGTGTCCAATACGTGTCTGACACCTCCGGACACGTGTCCGACACATACCGACACGTGTCCGACGCCTTTGGACACGTGTCCGATGCCTCCAGACACGTGTCCGACGCCCACCGACACGCACCTCCAGACACATCGGCATACATTAATTTGTTTTTTAAATGCTGGACACCGTCGATCAAACGTGGTGTCCATGTCTGCGCTAACTAACATGTATCTCAATCCAATTGGGTCTCATCCTCCGTCAACAACCTCAATTCCGACACCTCATATAGGGTGTCGATATGGTGTCCGATACGTGTCTGACACCTCCGGACACGTGTCTGACACATACCGACACGTGTCCGACGCCTCTGGACACGTGTCCGACGCCTCCGGACATGTGTCCGACGCCCACCGACACACACCTCCAGACACATCGGCATACGTTAATTTGTTTTTTAAATGTCGGACACCGTCGATCAGACGTGGTGTCCGTGTCTGCGCTAACTAACAGGTATCTCAATCCAATTGGGTCCCATCCTCAGTCAACAATCTCAATTCTCAAATGCTCAATGCAATAAAAATTAACAAAAATCACACATTCAATTCAATTGGGTCCCATCCTCCGTCAATAATCTCAATATCTCAAATGCTCAATGCACAATTAACAATCTAAAATCATCTTTAACTTTTCACAGCAATTTACATGTATAAGAGGAAGACAAAAGGTATAGCGTAGAGCAAATAGAGAGGAAGACAAGAACTTTACCTCACGAGAAATACTGCCGGAGGTGAGAAACCGTCGTCTCCGGTGGTCCCGGTGGTCGACGCTGCTCTCTCTCTCTCTCTCTCAGTCTCTCTCCTCTTCACAGATCTGCCGGAGGTGAGGGCCCGTGGTCGCCGGAGTTGCAGGTGGTCGCCGTCGTCGAGGGAGGTCACCGCCGGGGTCGAGGGAAGTCACCGTGGGTGTCGAGGGAGGTCGCCGCTGGGGTAGTCTCTCTCCTCTTCACAGATCTACCGGAGGTGAGGGCCCGTGGTCGCCGGAGTTGCAGGTGGTCGCCGTTGTCGAGGGAGGTCACCGCCGGGGTCGAGGGAAGTCACCGCCGGTGTCGAGGGAGGTCGCCGCCGGGGTAGAGGGAAGTTGGGTTTTGGGATTTTCGAAGAGAGAAGCAGATCTGTGAATTTAATAGACTTTTAGCGACGGATTTATTCCGTCGCTAAAAGTCCGTCGGTGAAGACCTATTTGTACCGACGGAGTTTTTTGCGACGGAATAAATCCGTCGCTTAAATAATATTTTACGACGGAGTTTTACTGACGGAGGTTTCCGTCGGTAAAACTCATTTTAGCGACGGAATCTATGCCGTCGCTAAAACTCCGTCGCAAAAGACGCCTTTTCTTGTAGTGAGCGGCTGTTGCGGTGGTGGGTATCTATTTGTCTGTGTTGTCTTGGTGAATTTAATGGTGGAAGATGATGATGACATTTATTACTACACCGACGACGTTTTCTCTTCATTGATCAATGAAGATGTTTTCAACGGCCAACACTAAATGCAGCAACTATTACAGCAGTAGCAGCCTGACAGGATTGGCCTAGAATCTTCTTCAAATGTTTTGATCTCTTCTGGACTGGCTTTTGCCTTTGGTGCAGCTGGATGGGATGCTCCTATCATGGCTTCTAGACTTGGTTACAGCCAAAATGACCCCAAGAGTCTGAGTGAGCAGTTGAATAACATTTCTAAGTAAAATGAACTTGTCCGCTACATAATGTAGCGGATGAGAGAGAGAGAGAGAGAGACATAGACAGAGTGTCAGAGCATTAATGAGAGAAAGAGAAAAAAACGTCAGAAAAGTCCGTCCGCTACATAATGTAGCGGACGGGCTGTGTTTTAAGTTGAAGGGTATTTTTGTCAAAAAATCGTCCGCTACATAATGTAGCGGACGGACTTAAAAAAAACGTAAAAAAAAAAAAGATCTGAACCGTCCACAGATCGCGCGTGGACGGCCAGATCGCGCTAGTAACTTCTCATATTTTACTAGCGCTATCAATGAATCAGCTCCCTATATATATATATATATATATATATATATATATATATATATATATATATATATATATATATATATGCAACAATTTTAAAAATATTACGTTTTTAACCTATTTAAAAAAGCATACTTTTGTTTAAGAGCCAAAGGGACTCATTTATTCGACTTATGCTCCATACGTTTTAAAGTATTAAACTTTAAACCAGTAAAAAAGGCCTTTTAAATTCAAGACTTACATCATCTCATTTATTTAACATATGTCGCACACTCTTTAAAATTGACATATATTTTATTGCATATTTGTCGCTAAATCAAGTGAATACGATTCTAGGCGCTAGTAAGCCTTCTAAAGAGTGCTTCTTTTGTGCACTCCTATATTACTTAGACCTAGTTGTTTGGGTTAAGCGTTATCTAGTTGTGTCAATTGACACAAGCACTTCACAAGTCAAAGCTTCCGACTGCTATGACTTTCAAAGCTCACCCACAACACAGAGTGCGGTAGAGACAATCCGTTAACTGATAGAACCCTAATGGGGTCAGGGTGTATGAGCATCGCTCTTATTCTATGTTAAAAGCATATTGGCTCATATAAGCTCATATGCTTTACAACTTCAAAAGGCTATTTTTTCGGTCACGTACCTTTTCTTGTTGAAAGGGCTTAAACTGTGCCCACGATCATCAACAATGCCCATACAAACCGCTTCATAAGTGAGTAACAAATTCATAACTCCCTAGTACTTGAAGTCACGCCTACGTTTTTTGCTGCAGCATCTTATCGACTCGGACATTACTTATTGTCTCGTTGTATTTGGTCATACAGTGACCTCTATCAGTTGTGAGAGCAAATATCTAGCCTCTGTTGATAAGCATCGCTAATAAGTGTGGAACAACTGCAAGCTCAAGCATGTAACTGGCAAATCGAATCCAGCTGCCGCACAATATGTCAATAATATTCGGCAAACGTCTTTATGGATCACCCAGTGATATCCTGCTCATACGGACTTCATGTCCTCATTGTTTACTGATCATCAGTGACATCTTGCTCAGACAAACTCCGCATCATCTAATCTTATATGCTCGTCTACCCGAGCAGACGGATTATGATCTTCTATGTTTTTATTGCTCCTATAGGTCTTCTTGCGACCTGCACTACATATAGGCTAAAAAGCCATCTTTATATATTCATGCCTTCTTGGATAGGGGGGCTTTATAGCAACGACCAGCTTGCGGGCTCACGGCCTCGTACTTTCCTATGTATCATCACGATGACAAAGTACGTGTTTTCTTTGACTATAGCCCTTAAGGGCGCGTACGAGGACTTATGTTTCATCAAACCCCAATGGTATTTACTTGAGCTTTGCTCTTCATTAGCTCTTGAGGGCGCATAAAAGAACTTATGTTCTGTCAAACCCCAAGGGTATTTATATATGACCTTTGTCTTCCATCTGCCCTCAAGGGCGCGTACGAGAATTTATGTTCCGTCTAAGCCCTAATGTTATTTAGAAAAGCTTTTAAGCCCTTAAGGGCGCATACGAGAACTTATGTTCCGTCAGTCCCCGAGGGTATTTACACGAGCTTTGCGCTCTATCAGCCTTAAAGGGCATATCCGAGAACTTATGTTCCATCAATCCCCCAAGGGTATTATATGGGTTTAGCAGTTCATCAGCCCCTAAGGGAGCATATGAGAACTTATGTTTCATCAATTGCCTAAGAGTATTTACATGAGATTTGCACCTCATCCACCCTCAAGGGCATGTACAAGAACTTATGTTCCTTCAAACATGTACAAGCACGTGCAACAACTTGCATGCATAACTTTGTGTCCTCTCTCTGAGAGGCTACCATGGGTCGGATCTCAAGATCTCGTGATTTGTCTTCCCAAATACCGTTTTGAATGGTCTCCTTGGGTGAAATCCTAAGACCTAGCTTTTAAGAGCTAAAATTCGAACACCCTACTTGGGCGGAATTCCATGGCTTAAGCTCCCAAGAGCTTAGGTCTAACCACATGGAATAGAGAAATATTATTTACCCCTACAAGCAGATGAAAGATCCCTTACAAATCTGATGTGTGTCTTAACACACCTGGTATAACTTTCTCAACCAAACATTTTTGGCTAAGAAGTGGTGGACTTATGATATAACTCACATACACTCCCGATAATTGGGAGACACCGGACATTCCCAGTCAAACTAGGTCAATTTATGAGATTGATAATTATCTTATTAAGAATTAGGATTCTAAAGAGTCCTAAAAAATCTTAACGTGTTCCTCAAGGTTTCTGACGTGTTCCTCAAAGATCCTAACATGTTCTTAACAGATCTGGTATACGGCCCAGTCCTACTAGGTGTCTTCTACCTACAGATATAAAAAGGAGACTACCCCAGGTACGCAGATAACTTGACACACACATACACAGTCTTTTATGCCTTTTCATAGTCCTATCCTGTAGCTGAACTATGACTTAAGTATCGGAGACTTCTCTTCTAAAAACCCATCCGACGGTCACTCTTTTTCTTTCTTGCAGGTGATCATTACAGGATAAGGTTCTGGCATAACTTTTTAGGAGCAACACTACTAAATTTATGACAAATCAGTTTTTAAAGAGCAGTTTTTTAAAGAGCAGCTATAAAAACAAGTGGGTGTTTGATAACCCCTGGTAACCCTTTTTATTTTGAAGCGGTGGTCGAACGGCCAGGTGGCTGCCGGCAGTCACGGAGGGCTGCCGGCACTGGCTACAGGAGGTGGCTAAGGTTGGCTGGCATAAGTCTCCGGCGGTTCGCCTTGGCTAGGAGGGTGGTGGTCGCAACCACTCTGCTACTAAAACTTGTCAAAGTAGTATAGTTATTTCCTCTGTGCTATGATGAGCTATACACGTGTCACACGCACTTGCAATCATCCATGAAACACTGAAAAAAGTGAGAAGGTCATTTTCTTGTTGCATTTTGTACTTTCAAATTCTAAATAAAACATTTGGGACAGTACACGTCAACAACAAACAATGGACAGTGGATGACATCCCTTCCCGTTAGGTAACCAACTACCTGACCTGCCGAGCCTGATTAACCAATACAAAAATCCCTAGGGTTACCTTAGTAGCACAAAAAGGGTTATTTGCGTACATCAGCCCGTTAGCTCAGCACACGTATGTGTCTAAGCCTGCTCCAACCTAAAAAGCACACAACCCCTAAGGAAATATATGCAATATTCATAACACTGGCTACCAATTTGGAGTTAGAGACGATGGGGAGCAGCCCTGCTCAGCTGCTGACTCTTACCTGTGATTTGGCGGCTCACCGAAGGCAGGGGGTACCTCTGATTTGATTTCTTCCCCTCGGAACTATCCACAGCAACTACAGGATCATCTAGGTCCACACGCTTTAGTGATCCAGCACTCGAGAAGAACCCGAAGCAACCATCCCCTTGCATGCATCACCCTGAACTGCATTGTAATTTAAAAAAAGCTAATCGTAAAAATAACAACGGAATTTAAGAGGCATTTCATTATGTTTGACCTCCTAAATCCTCAACGCACGGTATTGCTCCTCAGCGCTTAAGAGTTTTATATATTTCACTAATTAAAATTTTTAGGGATAATAAGGCTCAAAGTTGTAAATTCTGAAAACAAAGAAAACAAATCTAGGCCTTCAAAAACTCTGCTTAATGTACTAACTTATAGCTCTAATACAATTTCAGCATTAGACTTGTCTTATGATCCATGCACTAACTTGTTTACTTTATTAAAATTCTCCTAACAGGATGCCTAGAACCGTGCAGTCTCTGGCCAAAAAAGAAACCTGATCTGTGGTACCGGTGCATAGGAAAAGACAAAGATCACTAGGTTTTCTATTGGCTCTACGGAGAAAAGGAAGAAAATTGAGAGAGAGAGAGAGAGAGATTTTGATGCATGGGGTAATCATTCATTTTCTTTCCAAGGATGGGGTTGTCATTCATTTTCCTACGGTTCTTGTCATTCTCAATATTACCTTGGTATATATATTCTACTTTGATATTATATTTCGACACGAGAACTATGCATTGCATTAGCATAGACTTGACCTGCATTGTTATTGTGCCCCAGTTTCAGAGCAAGCATTAGTTTTCCTTTAAAACATGATGCATGACAATTTATGATAATCTGATACTTGCACATATTCCAACCATATTTAACATGAAAATAACATTATAAGTGCATTATAAGTTGTATGCAAATGAATGTTCCCTTACAAGTTACAAACCCCTAATTCTGACTATCCAGAACGATACACGATTTGTAGAGCAGCTCTAACTTTATTGATATTTTGAAGCATACCCTGATTGTACTCTAAATCCCAACATCTCTCTCATTTTTTTTTTAAAAAACCAACAAAAAAAGTAGTAAGACCTGATTTTCCGCCTTAACTCATAATGAATCATAATAACGACCACTTAAACCGTCATTTTTAGTACGTTAATAGATAGAGGAACTAGTTTAATGAAGAAAGCGTGGAGGACAAACCAACAATGATGAAGCAATTGCAAAGAACAAAGATCATCACAAAATCTCGTCCAGTTTAAAAAACCAAAGATTAAGCCCAAAATTTGGTTTGTGTCGATACTCGTTTTAATTTGTTTCTAAATGTACAATATTTCTTAGAGAAATCAAAATTATGTATAGCTCTAGTGTGGATACAATTTTCACATGATTAGCTCTATCATAAAAAAAATGCATGCATTTTGTTAAAGTATTGTGTAGTTTGGAATAATTTTATTGTTACTTACTAATTAAAGTGTGCATTAGTTTGTCAAAAACCAAATATACTTTTGATACAATAATTGCCTTTTCTTTCACCTAAAGTTAGACCTGACAAACGGGTATACCTGCCAGGTACGAGTAATACCCGGTCGGGTATGGGTAAAACAGGTAAATTTTACCCGTTTTTTTTTCAGGTTGCCTTTTTAAGAACTCATACCCTACCCACGCGGATTGGGTATTACCAACGGGTATATGACATAATTTTTGATATTTTTGTAATATTTAGGTAATTAATAGTTACCGTTAGGCAACTTTTTCTCTTCTTGTTTCTTTTGCCTTTGTCAAAATAATTTCCAAACTAATAAAAATTAATATTCAGGTTAATTGTTAAATGCCACAAGATCAATTACAAGCATTTATCTACCCCCATAAATTCGAAAATCAATTTTTAATCCTTACAAATCACAAATTACAAATACCACAACAAATTTACAATTAAATAACAAAAAAAAAGTATACAAAGGCGGCGATCTGTGATCGAAGTGACCAATCTGTAATCGAAGTGGCCGGTCAACGTTGATGATTGAAGTGGTCGATCTGTGATCTAAGGGAGAAATTGACAGCCGAGGGAAGAGTGCTGTTGACGACCTATCTGGATCTGTCGTTTACGGCCGAAAGGGTAGGCGGCAGAGTGTGGAGCTGAATGGCAGTCGATCTTTGGGGCATCGGTAGTCGACGACGGAGAGAGAGAGGGCCATCGATCTATGGGCTATAGAGGTGGCAGTGGAGTGAAAGACTTGAGAGTTTAGAGGGGAGAGAATGAGATGAGAGAAATGGTGGATCTGTGAGATAAGAGAATGAGATGTGTTGTTGGTGGATCTGTGATTGTTAAGAGAGAGACTTGAGAGGGACGACAGAAGTGTGAAGATGAGAGAAAATGACGGGAGTTAACCTAAAAATATTTATATAATCATATAACCGGGTAAACTTGGGTTACCCGTGTCTGACCTGGATCGACTCGAACATTACTATCCGATTCGAGTACGGGTCTATTTTCAGCGAGTAGGACATATATGTACCCATACTCGGCGTTTTTGACCGGATACGATTTGACTCGCGGGTACGGACAGAACATTGCCAGGTCTATCGAAAGTACTCACCAAATACTATTTGGTTGTAAGAATATAGTGTTGGGAATTTTCCATTATTGATTCTTACCTTATTAATGTTTGTACTACAAAGAATAAGTTGCAAAAAGAATCAATCAAATTGATTGATTGGTTTGAGAGATATTAACTCTCAAACATTGACATTTAATAAGGTTGAAACTAATCATGAAGTGGGTTCTCACATGGCTTGGAAAATGGAAAAGTTAAGGGTATTTAAATGGCTATGTGACATATCATATTGTTCTAGAAACACATGGTATGCATGGCCATGCACTCGCACATGTGCGGTGCACCACACCGCACACGCGCGAGCGCGCTGGCGGCGGCGGCGGTGGCATAAAGGCGCTATTGGCGCTTTTAGGCGCACTTTGCACTTCGCACGTGCGCATCGTCGCTAGGAGCCCTCGCCCCTCGCCCAGCTTAACTTTTTGCGACAAATTCAGCCTGTGAGCTGTAATTTGGACTGAAACAGTGTAACTGTTCACGAAATTAAACCGATTTCAGATTTGTTTAAATTCGAAATGGCACCTGTCTAAGGTGCCTTTTAGTTCAAATATTGCAGCTGTTCAGTGTGTCTACAGATTGTGACTGTTAAGTGACATCTGCAGAATCACTTAACTGTCACAACTGTTTGCACCTATTCTAGGCACCCTTTGGTGTTTATAAATAGGGCTGATGGTCAGATCATTTGTTCACTCCGAATTCTCTCTTGCTCTCTCTCTCAAATTTCTGTCTGTTGATTGCAATCTGCTGTGATCAACAGAGTTTCGCCTGTTTTTATCTTGGGAGGCAGATTTGCTGCTACCCTACACAGATTATAAGGGAGCAAATACTGTCTTAAGGAAAGAGTGCAACGCATTCGACTCAGGCATATTTCACTCAATTATTCTCCGCACTGCCATTTTTTATCAACAATCTTAAGACAATATTTGGCTACGATGGAGAATACTTCAAGGATGCCTGTGATCAACGACATCTCAAAGCTGGCTAAGTTCGATGGCTCTTTCTTTAGGCGATGGAAGAGCAAGATGTACTTCTTTCTTGCTACATTGAAAATTGCCTATGTTCTAACTATTCCTAAGCCTATCGTGGATGAAGCTGCAGACGAAGCAATAAAGCAGACTGCCATGAAGCAAAAGCAAAGGTGGGAGGATGACGACACCTACTGTAAGGGCTACATTTTGGGAGGGCTATCCGACACTTTATACGACGTGTACGAGATCAAGTACGTAAACAACACCACAAAGGAACTATGGGATGATCTCGACAGCAAGTACAAGACGGAGGACGCCGGGAATAAAAAATTCCTAATCAGTAAGTTGTTTGACTTCCGCATGGAAAATAGCAAGTCTGTTATTACTCAGATTCATGAACTGCTAATGATTATGAATTTAATTATTTCGGAGGGCCACTCTCTTGACAAGTCTTTCCAAGTGTCTACTATAATTTTTAAATTACCTTTAGCTTGGAAAGAATGTCGTAAGGAGTTAAAACAAAAGAAGGATGTCATGACCATGCAAGAGTTGGTCAAGTATATCCAAGTTGAAGAGAATTCTCGAAACTTGGATAGGCTTGAGTTGGAAGAAAACAAATCCTCCAAGGCTCTTGTAATAGATCATGGCTCCTCTAGTGGCACTAAGCGTAAGCTTGATGGTCAAGCTTCTGCTTCTACCAACCGGCAAGACAAGCCTAAAAAGGCCTGTTGGAAGTGTGGGAAAATTGGCCACTTCAAGAAGAATTGCCGAGTGGCTAAGAGGCAGAAAAAGCACCATGCCAATGTGGTTGACAACGAGGACTTCGTTGCAGTGGTTTCCGAAGCCAACATGACGGGGGAAGATGAAGAGTGGTGGGTGGACTCCGGTGCAACCAAGCACATTGCTAAAAATAGAAATCTATTCAAGGACCTCGAGCCTGTTGCGGAGGGATATCATCTCGGCATGGGAAATTCATCTATGGCTAAGGTCATGGGCAAAGGAACTGTTGTGCTCTATCTCTCCTCCAGAAAGAAGCTGACCTTAAAGGATGTACTTTTTGTTCCCGATGTTAGGAAAAATCTTATATCTGTTAGTATGCTTAATCAGTTTGGATTTAAGATTTTGTTTCAGTCAGATAGTGTTATTCTGACCAAGGGAGGGAACTATGTTGGCAAGGGATATGTAACCAATGGATTGTACAAGCTTACTATTGCTAATAAAGATACTAAGTTTGCTTATATTGCTGTTCCATTTAATTTATGGCATTCTAGACTAGGTCATGTTAATTATAAATGCATGAAAAGTATGGTAAAATTGGGTTTAATACCTCAAAATACTTCACCTAGTTTAGAGAAATGTTCAGTTTGCATAAAGGCTAAAATAGCCAGAAAACCCTTTAAAGGGGTTGAGAGGAAAACACAACTATTAGAATTAGTACATTCGGACTTGTGTGAAATGGAAGGTCATCTAACAAGGGGTGGTAAAAGATATTTCAATACATTTAAAGATGATTGTTCACGTTATACATACACGTACTTGCTAAGGACTAAGGATGAAGCTTTGGATAAATTTAAAATTTACAAAGCAGAAGTAGAGAATCAATTAGATCGTAAGATTAAAATTTTACGGTCTGATAGGGGAGGTGAATATCTTTCCTTTGATGATCTATTTGAAACTTGGGGTATCATACACCGAGTTACAACTCCTTATAGTCCACAACAAAATGGTGTAGCCGAGAGGAAAAATAGGACCTTGCAAGAAATGGTTAATACCTTATTACTTACTTCTGATTTGCCTAAGAATTTGTGGGGGAAGCACTCATGACTTCTACATATATACTTAATTGTATACCCCACAAGGTATCAATGTCACACCCTACGAGTTATGGAAGAAGAGAAATCCTTCTTTTGGACACCTTAAAGTATGGGGGTGTAGGGCTTTAGTAAGGCTAACCGATCCGAAAAGACCCAAATTGGGGCAAAAGGCAATCGAATGTGTTTTCATAGGCTATGCTCAACATAGCAAAGTGTATAGATTCTTAACCATGGAATCAACGAAATCCGTTAGCCAAAATATAATTTTGGAATCTAGAGATGCAGAATTTTTTGAACATTCTTTCTCTAGAAATTGGAAAAGTAAAGACACAGTCGATGAGGATCAAGTTCACCCTACTCCGGAAATGGGGGAAGGAGGTGAACTAAGGAGAAGTAAGAGAGCAAGGATTGAAAAAACCTATGGTCCAGATTTCTACCAATTCTTAGTTGAGGGAAGTAGAAATGAAGGTGATTACTCTCATATGTATAACGTAGAACATGACCCTCTTACATATCAAGAAGCCATAACTTCTCGAGATTCTGACTTGTGGCAAGAAGCCATAAATGATGAAATGGAATCGATAATGTCAAACCAAACTTGGGTATTAACGGATTTACCACCAGGGTTTAAACCAATAGGCTGCAAATGGATCTTTAAGCGAAAGCTTAAGCCAGACGGATCTGTAGATAAGTATAAAGCTAGACTTGTAGCCAAGGGTTTTAAACAAAAGGAAGGAATTGACTATTTCGACACTTATGCTCCGGTAGCTAGACTTAGCACTATAAGATTATTGTTTGCTTTATCGTCCATTAACAAACTAGTTATACACCAAATGGACGTCAAGACTGCTTTTTCTAAATGGTATTTTAGATGAGGAGGTGTACATGGAACAACCGGAAGGTTTTGTACTAAAGGGCCAAGAAACAAAGGTTTGTAAGCTCATCAAATCTTTGTATGGCTTAAAACAAGCTTCTAAGCAGTGGCATGAACGATTTGACCAATTCGTTCTCTCTCATGGATTTAGAATAAACGAATGTGACAAATGCGTTTATTCTAAGTTTGATAAAGGACGTGGTATGATAATATGTTTGTATGTGGATGATATGTTAATCTTTGGAACTGATTTAGATACTGTGTTGAAAACTAAAATATTTCTATCTTCATCGTTTGATATGAAGGATATGGGGGAAGCCGATGTTATATTGGGAATGAAAATAATTAGATACTCAGATTCTATTTCTTTGTCACAGTCTCATTATATTGAGAAAATTTTAAAGAAATTTAATCACGAGAATTGTGCCCCAGTTACTACCCCATATGACCCTTCGAGCAAGTTGAGGGCAAATGAAGGAAAATGTGTTTCTCAGCTAGAGTATTCTAGTGTTATTGGCAGCTTGATGTATATCATGCAATGTACCCGACCAGATATAGCCTTTACGGTTGGTGTTTTGAGTAGGTTTACTCATATCCCCGGGCAAGTCCATTGGAATGCGGTGTTTTAAGTATCTTAAGGGAACAATGGACTATGCACTAACTTACAAGGAATTTCCTGCCGTTTTGGAAGGGTACACAGATGCAAACTGGATTACGGACTCAGATGAAACAAAGTCCACAAGTGGTTGGATATTTACCATAGGTGGAGGTGCTATTTCTTGGGGTTCCAAAAAGCAAACTTTGATTTCACATTCGACCATGGAGTCCGAGTTTATTGCTTTGGCAATGGCGGTCAAGGAGGCAGAATGGCTAAGAGACCTGTTGATAGAGATTCCTCTATGGCCTAAGCCAATGCCTACTATTTCTATATTCTGCGATAACGAGGCAGCGTTAACGCGGGCATATAGTAAGGTTTATGTTGGATCAATTGAGGTGAAAAGAGATATGTTGCCGGTCATATGTCTTGAGCATCCACTATCAAGAATCCACTTCTTACTACTAGATTTTGCTTTGAGACATACCTATAAACACAAATCAAGTAGTGACTTTTGGTACCCATATTTTCTTGGGTCCTTGGGTGTTAGTCTTGCATTTGTAATCTTGACCTTTCACAACCCACATCTTCTTTCTACCTCTAACATAAACAATTCTACAAGGACAATAATTAGTCGTATGCCCTTTCTTGTTGCACCAACCACAATGTGTAAATGGTGTGCAATAGTTCTTTGGTTGTTTTGAATGAGTATTCAACCTAGCTTGTTGTTGAAAGATTTTAGGAGGTAAGGCCAAGGGATCTAATCCAAGACCACCTTTGTTTAGGCCAAATCTTTGGCGTCCAAGCATGACATCCAAATTGTTTTGACCATCAACAAATTTTTGAAGACATTTTTTCAAATCACAAATCTCAAGTTTTAAATCTTCATTTTGTTTTTCTAAAACCAAAGTTTTGCAAGAGATTTGTTTTGAGCTAGGAGTGTTAGCAATCAATTCAACCAAGTCATTATTCACATGTTTTACATATAAATGGTTGGAAATGCAATCATTCTTGGCATGCAACTCAATATTTTCCACTCTCAACTTCTCAATTTGCTTATTAGCCTCAAGGAATTTTTTTGATAAAATAATATTTTTCTTAAAGTTTTCTTGGATTCCTCATATAGGCTATCATAAGCATCTTCGAAGCTTTCACTATCACTATCACTACTGGAAGAAGAGCTTACCTCATCATTTGCCATGAAGCACACATTTGCTTGTTCGTTCTTCTCAACATCTTCATCACTTGAATCGAAGTCACTCCAAGTTGGAGTATGTTCGGCATTCATTGCTTTTTCCTTCTCTTTGTTCTCTTTCTTGGAGAGTTGTCTCCTTTTAACTCTTTCCCATACATCTCTTCTTTCCTTCTTTTCTCTTTTGTATATGGGACAATCCATCTTCATGTGTCCCGGCTTGTGGCATTTGTAGCAAAGCTTCTCTTCGTTGCTAGCATTTTGTTGCCTTCTCCCACCATTCCTTCTAAACCTCATGAACTTCTTGAAGTTCTTTGCAATCATTGCAACATCCTCTTCATCAAATTCTTCTTCATCATCGCTTGACTCAAGGTTTGAAGATGAAGCTTTAAGGGCAATTGATGTAGGCTTCTTCTTGACGTCTTCTTGATCAAAGGTCTTGATTTGCATTTCGTACGTCATAAGTGAGCACATCAATTCATCAAGAGGAAAGATATTGAGATTCTTCGATTCTTGAATGGCGGTGATCTTTGCATCCCAAGCTCTTGGTAAGGACCTAATCACTTTTCTTACAAGATCACCATTGGTGAATTCCTTGCCCAATTGCTTCAAAGGGTTTACAATGTTAGTGAAACGAGTATTCATATCTGTAACGGATTCATTTGGAAGCATATGGAATAACTCATAATCTCTAAACAATAAGTTCATCTTGGAATCTCTAAGGAGAGAAGTTCCTTCATGAGTTACTTGAAGAGTATCCCAAATACTCTTAGCGGAATTACACATAATGACTCTATTGAGTTCATTAGTGTCTAAAGCACAAACAAGACAATTTTTCGCTCTAGCATTCATACAAATCATCTTTTTATCATGATCACTATACTCCGATTTGGATTTTGGCTCTTCAACCTTGTCAACCACCTTTATCGGAACGTATGGGCCATTCTCTTCAATATCCCACATCTCGTAGTCTTGAGACTCTAAGTAGATTTTCATCTTAACTTTCCACACACTATAATTGGTCCCATTAAACAATTGAGGCCTAGTGGTAGAACTACCCTCCATACCCCCAACGTAAGCCATGATCGATTAACTCTCTTGGCGTTACCCAATATAACAAGAGCCGAGGCTCTGATACCACTTGTTGGATCAAGCGCTTACCACTCCGCCAAAAGCTATAGCTGTTAGCAAGGGTGCAACTTTATTTCCTTAAAATTTCTCAGAACCGCATCTAGCATAAGGGGCTGCACCCATCCCATAATAGGTGCCATGGGCAGGGATGTTAAGCCCATCGAATCCTAAGGAAGACGCTGACCAATTTTAAGGCTAACAGTTTACAGAGTCTAGACATATAAGTCTTAGACATAGCTATGTGAGAGAACAATTAAGCAAAGGAGTTGTTACTGTTAGTTATGTGAAGTCCAAAGGTAATTTGGCAGATCCCTTTACGAAAGGCCTAGACAGGGATATAATATGGCAGACTTCCAGGGAGATGGGTTTGAAGCTCATGAAATTAGAGAGGTAACATACACGTGGAAACCAACTAGATACTAGAGTAACCTCTAGTCTACTAGTTCAATGGAAAAACACGTTGTATTTATAACCCAATATGCACTAAAAAGATGAAGATTTTGATCTTCATGCCATCTCAAGGTAGTGCATGTATGTATGGAGAACAAAAAGAGGGTGGGAGTTATTCCCTTAATAAATCTATGTCCTTAAAGGAAGGTGCAAGTCATACAAGTGCACCTTAGTAGATTTACCTATGTAAGTGCGGGAAGTGGGGCCGCTTCTACGAGATTTGAGCTAGTCTCTATAGCACTTATGAAAATTCTAAGATGTGGCACATGGCCGTAAATGTGCAGGTATTTGGAAATTTGGATAGAAAGTTCTACACATAGTTGTGATGATCAATCACCAATGATTCTTAGTTCAAGGCTAAGGCTACTTTAAATTCTGATTGACTTTATTGCTATATGGTAAAGGTTCAAGTTGAAAGACACATTTATCTTAGTAGGACCTACCAAAGGATAGAGAGAGGTACATTTCTAAATTAGGAATGTGATAAAATTTAATTTTGAAAAATTAAGGAAAATTGTTGGGAATTTTCTATTATTGATTCTTACCTTATTAATGTTTGTACTACAAGGAATAAGTTGCAAAAAGAATCAATCAAATTGATTGATTGGTACGAGAGATATTAACTCTCAAATATTGGCATTTAATAAGGTTGAAACTAATCATGAAGTGGGTTCCCACATGGCTTGGAAAATGGAAAAGTTAAGGGTATTTAAATGGCTATGTGACATATCATATTATTCTAGAAACACATGGTATGCATGGCTATGCACTCGCACATGTGCGGTGCACCGCATCGCACGCGCGCGCGCGCGCGTCGGCTGCGGCATAAAGGCGCTATTGGCGCTTTTAGGCACACTTCGCACGTGTGCATCGTCGCTAGGAACCCTCGCCCCGAGCCCAGCTTAACTTTTTGCGACAAATTCAGCCTGTGAGTTGTAATTTGGATTGAAACAGTGTAACTGTTCACGAAATTAAACAGATTTCAGATCTGTTTAAATTCGAAATGGCACCTGTCTAAGGTGCCTTTTAGTTCAAATATTGCAGCTGTTCAGTGTGTCTACAGATTGTGACTGTTAAGTGACATCTGCAGAATCACTTAACTGTCACAACTGTTTGCACCTGTTCTAGGCACCCTTTGGTGTCTATAAATAGGGCTGATGGTCAGATCATTTATTCACTCTGAATTCTCTCTTGCTCTCTCTTTCAAATTTATGTCTGTTGATTGCAATCTGTTATGATCAACAGAGTTTCGCCTGTTTTATCTTGGGAGGCAGATTTGCTGCTACCCTACACAGATTATAAGGGAGCAAATACTGTCTTAAAGAAAGAGTGTAACGCATTCGACTCAGGCATATTTTACTCAATTATTCTCCGCACTGTCATTTTTTATCAACATATAGGAAATGTACTTGACAGAACTCCAAAGGATTTTATGATAAAACGTCATATTTATCAAGAACTAATTGCACGTAGTCAGCTAAATCATTTCCATTATTGCCATAGGATCTGCCAATATGGTTGTGTGTGTGTGCGCGAGAGAGAGAGAGAGAGAGAGAGAGAGAGAGACTTGTTCTGATTGCATTTCTGTATGCTTGTGAACACGCCATGTTTTTCAGTGCCACAGTTGAATGGTTATAAGACAGGCAGTCGTCCCTCTCAAAGGAAAAAACAACACATTACAAACAAACACAAACACACAACACAATACAAACAAACACACACAAACTCTCTCTCTCTCTCTCTCTCTCTCTCTAAGACACTTTATTATCAGAATCAGGGGACTAGCCACAGCAAGCGTCAGCAACCAGAAGTGCCACAGTTCGCTTTCATTTATTAAGGGAAACCACACTAGACATAAGCTCCAGTTTCAAAGGCCATTTCAAATGTAAAACTAAAAGGCTAACTAAAGAGAAAAAACATAAAAAGAAAGAAAGTACTACATGTGGATATGTTGAATTTGTTTCACCATTACAGCCAAAGCAAAAAGCCAACAAAGGACCCTGGCTTGCACCTGCTGAATTTTCCATTTTCTCCACTGCGTCCCTCAGCTTTTACTGGACCACGTGCAACGCTTTTGACACCTTTTAATGTAGGGTACCCTTTTTGTCCAGTGGATTGCTGTGTGATATGTACTGGTGGGGTATCCGAATATTGAATTTGGTATAAAGCCTGTTTGGATATAAACTGAACTAAATTCTTGGGTAAGTCTCAGTGCTGTGACCTTTAATGTAGTGATTTACCTTCACCTCTGAGCTTGATGCTCTGTCGTACAAAAGCAATTTTTTGATGAGGATACTTTCGAGCTCAACTTAAGTAAATTAACTTAAACTCAATTCACCTTAAGTTACGTGATATACTATAACCATTCCAATGAATATTGCTAGAGCATTTTTCCCAAAAATTTCTTTTTTTAGCACTAATTGTTTCGTAGGAATTGTTCATATGCTGTTCCAGGTTGAGAAGATTTTCTTTCGTTACATGCTTATGCATTTTAAATAAACTTTATAGAGAGAGTGTGTGTGTGTGTGTGAGAGAGTGTGTGTTATATATATATGGGAGTTAATTCGTTGACTGTGTGGGTAACTTGAGCTAAGCTGTCCGCGCGATCTGACTATCCATCCTTACATTTAAGGATAGATGGCCTACATTTAAAAAAAAAACCCTTCTGCCACATAGTATCACAGACGGTCTTTTTTACCCTGACAATTGTCACTCAAAAAGTCGCTGCCACACAATGTGGCGGACGTCTGTTACTTTGTAATCCACGTCACTCACTATATTATGTAGCAGATGGCCTACATATATGCAACAAACCCCTAATTTCGAAAGTATTCTCCCTTCTTTCTTCTTCCTTATCTTCCCACGAATTGGCAAGTAGATCTGTGCAATTTCTTCCCAAGAAGTCCTTTAATCGTCTAATTAATCACGAAGTTCACAAATCAATCATTTAGTTGTTTATATGTATTATGCATATGCTAGCATTGACAATTTCTAGATTCTGTGTATGTATGTATGTATGTATGTATGTATGTATGTATGTATGTATGTATGTGTGTGTACACGCGTGCGTGTGTGTACACGCGTGCGTGTGTGTTATGTATGTGCTAGTGTTGGTAATTTGCCAGTGTTTAATAAAACTTCCAAACTTGACTTTTTTCAAAATTTTAGTCGCCAAATATAGCCTTTAACCCTGGATCAGAGGATCCCTCCGTATTATACGACCAAGCAGACCATATTAGTACTTCCATCTAGAATGACCAAGTAAGATGCTTATTTCTTGTTTATTTTCTTAGTCTCACGAACATTTTATACCTTTTACTTTGCTTAAATAGTCTTTGTTAATTCGTAAGAAAGACCAACACTCATCACAGTAGAAGTAACCCAATAATTCAAAACTTGACCATTGAACAAACTCCAAAAAAAGTTGCTGTGTGGAATTGGTTTTGGGGTTTTTACTCATGGATCTTTCAGCAACTTGACCGGAACTTAATAGGTGCCCTTGTTGAACGGTGGAGAAGTGAAATGAATACGTTTCACTTTCCTTTTGGAGAGATGACAATAACCTTAGAAGATGTAGGGAACATCTTAGGGTTACAGGTGATGGGGCAGCCGGTAATTGCTTCTAGGTTTTTCGCAACAAATAACAGAGCTGCTAGAGACTTCTTTACTTTGATACCTGAGAATGAATTTGGCAGTGGTGGGATAAAGTTAAGGTGGTTGGCAAAAAACCTCGGGGTTTCATCAAAAAACTACACGGATGAGATGCTTGTACTGTACACAAAGGCCTTCCTGCTGTGTGTGATGGGGGCAATTCTATTCCCAACGACGTCAAAGAATTCGGTTCAAATCAAATATTTAGCGTTGTTGGGTAACTTGCAAGAGGTTAGGAAGTATGCCAAGGTGCAACAATTCTTGCATACTTGTATCGAGCATTGCACAAGGCAACGAGGCCCAATTCCAAAGCTATATGTGCATGTCTCTCACTGTTGCAGGTATATCCTATAACTCTTTGTAATTACGTTTTTTATTTTCTTATTAGTCAGTACACAACAAATTCTAACGATACAACCTTAACTTGTCTTTGTTCTCAGGTGTGGTCTTATGAACAGATTACTGTTAGCGCACCCAACTGTAGGAAGGGAACCAATAATGTATGGCCTCGATTATGCACTTGGAGTACAGTTGGAGGGAGAGTCACTACCCGACGAGATGATCCCCATCACAACATCGTGTTCTATCAGGGGGAGTTCGACTTGATATCTTCGGGCCAAATACGTTGGGCACTATACAAACGTTTCACAAGATGGGTGACAGAGGCGTTCATATTCACGCTCTCTGGGTTACAATGTACTCCACTGACCCACTTCGAGATCGTGGAGTGGCAATTACCAGATCGCCCCATGAGCCATTTTGAGTGTCTGCAGGGGTTGCCAGTTGATGCCCCAGACATGAGGGTTAACAGGAACCCACTAGGTATCTAATGGTTTGGGCAGGTGAATGCACTCGAATTGTGCGCTGTCAAAATCAGACTGTGAGATTCTTGACAAGACACGCTGGCAGTCTGTCAGAGCCTGACCCTATGGTCAGCATTGCGTAGTATCTCGGGTAGTACTACTTGGTGTTGAGAGGAAAAGGGGTTCACTGCTACATGGAGGTGCCACATAGAATGCAGTCTGAGTCAGCTTCCAGGTAAACAAAGTAAGAGACAGCAAGGACGGAGTAAGGGCTGAGAGCAAGGATCCCCAGAAGGGTCGCGAGGGCTGGCAGCGCCGCGTAGGGCGTGACGAACAGGGCTAGTAGTCGATAGTCCGCGAGTCAAGTGTGCAGCGTTGATGGTCGGGTGACAGGAGTCCAAGTGTGTTTCTCTCACTAGAATTCCAGAGAGAATGTCTTTTAGAGAGAGAAAGTGAAAAGTTAAAATGACAGAAAGATCCTTGAAAAAGCTCTAAAGTCCACTATTTATAGGCAAAAATGTGCATGTGTCATAAGTTGACATGTGTCACCCCTGGGAACGACGCGTCGCCAAAGGGGCCAAAGTACGGATTCTCGGTTGGGCTGCCGGTCCCCAAGTTCGTGCTGCCTTGCCCTCGTAGCATCTCTCTGCCCATCTTGGGAGACTGATCACGCTGCAGTGGCACGATCAGAGTAGCCCGTTGCCCCAGCCTCCAGTCCAAGCCCTTACTGAATCCCACAAGGTGCGTCAAGAAACGCGTAGAGAACCTGACAGCGGTGAGGGTTACCCCTGTAACCAACTGCCAGGCGGACTAGGCGCGATGCCCTCTAAGGACCTACTCCTATCACGGAGTGACCCGTGGGTCATTGCCCTGGTGGTGTCGACGATCAACAGTAACATGAGTAACATGAGTGGCCATGGTCCACGCTTGGTGCTTAGGGTCCGTTGTGATGAAGTCTTCACGTCGGAGCTCCCTATAAGTGTGATGTCGGTGGCTTCAAGGTTGTGCCGACAATGGCTCCAGGGTTGCGAGCCCATCCTGCTGTGAGGGCCCGGTGATTAAGTCGGCGATGACGCTAAGCCCGTGATGGCGCTAAGCCCATGCCACAGTTTGATCGAGCCGGCGACGGCACGAAGCCCATCCCGTAATTTGATTGAGCCGGCGATGGCATGAAGCCCGCGAAGGCATAAAGCCCATCCCGTAGTTTGATTGAGCCGGCGATGGTCTCAAGCCCATCCCGTAGTTTGATTGAGCCGATGATGGCGTTAAGCCCGTGAAAGCGCAAAGCCTATCCAGTAGTTCGATTGAGCCGGCGATGGCGCTAAGCCCGCGAAGGCGCGAAGCCCATCCCGTAGTTTGATTGAGCCGGCGATGGCGCTAAGCCCGCGAAGGCGCGAAGCCCATCCCGTAGTTTGATTGAGCCTGTGATGGCGCTAAACCCGCGATGGCGCGAAGCCCATCCCGTAGTTTGATTGAGCCGACGATGGCGCTAAGCCTGCGAAGGCGTGAAGCCCATCCCGTAGTTTGATTAAGCGGCGATGGCGCTGAGCCCGCGAAGGCGTGAAGCCCATCCCGTAGAGAGGGGTCCTCGTGCCAGAGCACTACGAGCGGAGCCCCCAGAATGCCGCACACTTCGGAGAGTGGGTCGAAGCATGTTTCACATGCATAGCGGGGGCACATGGTGTTGTGAACAGGTGTGATGCTCGGAGGCTTGTAACATGGTTGTGGTGCATAGGCATGGCGACTATTGTCGCGGAGGTATACATGGTGCCGGGGGCACGTATTATCAGCGTGGAGCAAGGGCGCGGCAACGACTGTCGCGGAGCAATACTTGGTGCCGGGGGCATGTATTATAAGCATGGCGCAAGGGCGAGGCGACGACTGTCGCGGAGCAATACCTGGTGCTAGGGCGCGTATGATAAGCATGGCACAAGGGCGCAGCGACGACTGTCGCGGAGCAATACCTGGTGTCAAGGGTGCGTATAATAAGCATGGCGCAAGGGCACGGCGACGACTGTGGCGGAGCAATACCTGGTGTCGGGGGCACGTATGATAAGCATGGCGCAAGGGCGTGGTGACGACTATCGCGGAGCAATACTTGGGATAGTGTGCTGCCGTTATGATGATTGCGCATGGTCGGTGATGATTGTTGTGACCATTAGTGTCAAGTGCGCATTTTAGAGAGCGCGATGAATGATGTCGGGGTTGAGGAATGACTCTTGCAAGGCAAAAAGGTGGCCGACCCCCTTGAGGAAGGGGTGGCCGACCCCTTACAACAAAGAGGTGCCCGACCGCCTGAAGGAAGGGGTGGCCGACCCCCTTGAGGAGAAGGCTGGCCGACCCCCTTAAGAAAAGGGGTGGCTGACCCCTTAAGGAAGAGGTGGCCGACCCCTTAAGGAAGGGGTGGCCGACCCTTAACGAAGGGGTGGCCGACCCCTTAAGGAAGAGGGTGGCCAAACCCCTGAGGAAGGGGTGGCCGACCCCCTGAGGAAGGGGGCGGCGGCCGACCCCCTTAGGGAAGGGGTGGCCGACCCCCTTTGAGGGGTCGACCCCTTTTTCCAATGGTTTGACCATGTTGATGTCGCTATATTGGTGATGCCAGTGGATGCTCGCTTGACCTGGTTATGGTGTTAAATAATTGATCATTGGATGGGTGATGTGTCGGGCGACGCGGGTCCCTTAGCGGGCCCTAGGGGTCTGGCCAGGATAGGGTATGAACATAAGCCCCCTGTGTGTGGCGTGCGCGGAGGGGCAACCCTAGCGGGCGCTGCACGGATAAAACGTGGTGGATTGCGATGCGCGTTGCGCGAAGGGGTGTATGTGTACAAAAAATAGAGGTTTTTTTTTTACTATAAATAGTGAAGGGGGGGCAAGTTGAGAGAGAAAAAAATCAGTTGCACCTCATTAGTCCAGAGAGAGAAGAAGAGTGAAAAGAGAGAAAAACATAGAAATGGTGAGAGAAGGCAAGCAGGCGCTCGAGGGGTCTGCCGGTGATGAGGGTCGGCGAGGCAAGGGGGTCGGCCCAGGTGGCGAGAGGGATAGGAGAGAGGAAGAAGGAAGGAGAGAGGAGAGGGAGGAAAAGGGGGAGTGGGTCGGCTGCGAGGCGGGTCGGCCCCACGAGGGGTTGGCCAGCCCAGGGGGTTGGCCTCATCAAGGGAAAGAGGGGGAAGGGAAGGAAGAGAGGAATGAGGAAGGGGAGGGGGGTCGGCCAACCTGGGGGGTGAGCCGCATGAGGGGTCGGCCAGCCAGGGGGGTCAGCCGCGAGGGGGTCGTCGGGGTCATTGGGTGGAGCAAGGACTGCGCCAGCCGTGCCGATGCCCGTTCTAAGAAAGGTCAAACAGAAGATGTTCGCGAAGCCGCGGGGTGCGGCGGCTAGTGCATCACGACCATCGTGGGTCCTGATGACAGAACCCGTGGCCGCGCCTCTAACAGATGAGGCAAAAGTTACGCCGGGTGGGGAGACGGTCGTGCCTTTGACATTTGATGATGGTGGAGTGAGGTCATACGATCCGGACCCAGACAAGACGAACACACTGCTGGGAGTGAGGGGAGTGGTACCGCAAGTTCCTATCCGTGAGTTGTGGAGGGAGCTGCCATCCAAGTCGCTTATGGAGCTTTTACAGTGCTGTGGAGCGGTCCGTTGATGGAAGAGGAGCCACGGGCACCGTCGCCATATGTGCGCTCTCCAAGCTGGGAGGAGGCACCTATGATGTCGCCGAGATACGTGCCAGGATTATTGGTGGAGAATGAGGATATACCTTGGGCACCTATAGTGTTTAAGGGGCATGGAGTGATGCCAACTGGGTGGGACTTCTGGTGTCAGCACATGGTGGAGACGCCGCGTTGGCAGGCGCTATTACAGAGGTTGGGGTTGCTGCCGGTGGTGGACATTACGGGGAAGGGTCTGGAGTTGTATAGGGACACGCCCGGGATGACTTTGCTGCTGTCAAGGTGCAGCACTCAGACACACTCCTTTGTGACTGAGTTCAGAGAGATCGGGCCGACGTTGCAGGACATGATGATGTTGACAGATCTACCGATGCAGGGCAAGTTGGACGCACATGTGACGCGGCTCAGTGGTGAGGAGCGCTTGTTGCAAACGCAGTTGCTGGACATCTTAGCAGAGATGAAGTAACACCGAAAGGGGACAGACGGTGGATGGCTCCGACTGTTCTATGGCACGACGCAGGCAAGGTCAGGGCAGAGATTGGGCGCTGCTGCTCACTTTGTGATGGGGCCGTATCACAAGGACAAGCGGTACGAGATGGTAGCTTTCTTGACGATGTTCCTGTTGAGGTGAGAATCGTACTTCCTATAGGTCCCATTCGTGTTTGTGATTTCATTTAATGTCGGCAATAATGAGCTGCTGCTTACTTGCAGGTTTGTGTTTGAGGGGACGCCGGAGGACGGCATTTCTCCGAGGGTGATCCCTTGGCGATTCGGATGGCGCAGGGGAGATGCGTTGGGCTAGGCCCTATGTATCTGGGCACCCTGTACTCACGTCTGGATCAGCTGGTGAACGACGTGAAGCGGTCGCACAGGCGGTATCAGGTAGCTACGTACGTGGACTGGATGTTCCTGCAGCGGTACCTGTACGAGTGTTTTCTGGATTATCATCCGGTAGGATTCCCGTGCCAACATCCGGTTCCGACGATGAGGACGGTGACGCATAGCGGCAGATCACAGGAGGTGACGATGTGGTGTAGCGGATCACGGGCGTTCACACGGTCAGGCATCAAGAGGCCCAATTTTCCGCTGTCACGTTGATAGATTCTTGCGAGGCGTGCCTGGCACGGCTGTACAGATATATGCACTCATCGTACGATGTGCCCCCTAGTTGCACGGACAGAAGATGACGAGGGACTTAGCCAGGAGGGGGTCCTTGGCACTGGCGGATGTTGTGCTCTTGGTGGCTTATTTTCTGGGTTGGCTTCCGGTGCTGACTGACGATGGTGGGAAACCCACGGAGAACCTGTATTCCGTGGCCCAGTATTGCCCAGATCGGCTGTCGCAGGCGTTTGGCTATGACTTAGAATCGTCGTGTGGATACCGCCACCCGTGGAGTATGACGACCGCGTTTGGGTACACGCGGTATGACAGAGTTCGTGAGTGGCCAAAACCGGTGATAGAGTGGAGGCAGCCAGAGACAGCGGTAGCGAGGGCAGTGACCGTGGGGTATGCACAGTGGTGGGAGCAATTGCGTGCGAGTTAGGCGGAGTGGCTGGCACAGCCATCGGGAACACGTCGACTGGCGGACGTGTTTGCATGCGATCGGGCATTGAGTTTGATATCAGTGACAGCCATGAGGCAGGCTGGCATGCTGGTGCTGGTGTCAGGGAGTGCTGGTGGGGGCTCTGAGAGAGACCCAGGTGAGGAACCGGACGAGGAGGGAGAAGGGTCTAAGGATGAGGCTCCGGGGGAGGACCGCGGGGAAGAGCCAGTAATGCCATCATCGCAAGTGCAAGGGGCCGGTAAGGGGCTACTGTCGGTGCTTCGGGTGAGTATGATGGAGAGTGCTCGTCAGACGAGTGCAGGCACTTCGGGTTCAGGCCTGGCAGGGTCGAAGAGGCCACGGGAGGAGTCGGAGGAGCCAGCAGTTGAGGTAAGACTAGTTGTTACCATTGCATTACATTGTCTTTTCGATTAAGTCTTTGTTATTAAAATCACAATAAAAGAGTTGACGTACTGACGGTTCCTTTGACAGGAGTACGAGGAGCAGATGGTGGAGGGAGTTGGTGACGTTAGTACGACTACTGAGGCAATGAGGGGGTAGCGGTTGAAGTAGACAAGCCAGCTGGCGAGGGTGAGCCAGAGGAGGTTGATACGTCGAGGACTGGCGTGAGCGGCAGGGTGAGCCCTCTGCCGGGTACCGAGGAGAGAGTGGAGGATGTGTATGGTGGAGCGATCGATGAGTTGCTGATGTTTGATGCCAGTGGCTACTGGTGGATAGGCACAGAGGCGGAGGCCGTGGGGGTTAAGCGGGAGGACCCAGTGGAGCTGGAGCCCGCGGCGGCACACCGTGCTCATGAGCCGGTGATTCCGGCATAGCCTGTTGTGGGGCGTCAGCAGGACGCGTCGTCGGGGTCAGCTGTCGAGGCGGGGGCAACATTGATGGTGATGCACTCGATGACCGTCGGTGCATAGGCGACGGGTGGAGTGTGGGAGAGGCCTACGACAGTGGTGGGTGGTGCAGTGGTTGGTGAGGCGATCAGGGGATCGTCGAGCAGGCAGGCCGACATCGTATCATGGGAGAGCCTCCAATTGCCCGCTGAGACAGTGTGTCGGTTAGAGTTGGTGAAGGCGGTGTACCCGCAGACGTTCGAGGGAGTGACTGTAGAGAACCCCGTACTGTAGAGGTGGGTGTATGTAGGGTTCGTAGAGTGGTTGCTACCCTTTGCTAGTGTTCCTACGACAGGCTGGTCGACGGCATTTATTGAACGGTCGCTGATGGATTTTGCGCCATTCACCTTTCTAGGCTTGCAACTGGACTGGATGGCTGATTTTTTGAAGTCGAGAAGCGAGGGCAAGGCCATGGAGGAGAGGATGGCCTTAGTGCGGATGGAGGAAGTGCTACTCGAGAGGCAGCGCACAGGGTTAGAGGTGGAGCGATCAAAGATTAGCGAAGAGTTGGCCGTCATTGACAGGGAGGTGGCAGAGATAGAGAGGCAGCTGACTGAGCTATAGAGATGGCTGAGTGACCTGCAGAGGTGGCACGCTGATGTGGAGGTTTGAGAGGCCGAGCGTCTGAGGCGACAGGCTGGGAGGATGGATGGTCTGCGCTGCAGGATGAGCGACACACGTTGGAGGCGTTTAGCTCTCATCCGGTAGTAGTGTTGTTATCTAGTTTTCTGTAGGACTTACGACGGATTTGATGCATAAACCGCGCCCAATAGTGGCCAACAAAAAAAACTTTATATGTACATATATTTTCTTGTTTGCGTTATGAAACATGGCTGTGTGTTGTCCTATTGTCATTTGTTGTGGGTGCATTGCGCTCTTGTTATTTTGTTACAATTATCGAATGTCTTATGTCTGATGGTTGTCCAATGGTGTTCCCTCCTTCCCATCAAGGGCAAACAACTCAGTGGCTAGGAGCAAAAGAGGCAGGCTAAGCATAAATATATGTGCAGCGAACAGACTGTGTATGGATAATGCTCGGATCAAAATGCTGTTTCACAAAAAAAGAACTTGTAATGAGCGACAAGGGTTACAAGTCAGGGTATGCGCTTATATACAACGAAATGCGGTGTTAGTGTTCTAAACTGCGTGTGGGAGGTTGTGATGAACAAGCTACAACTGGCTACGCATAGTATTTCTTTAGGTAGCGACCATTGACAAAGGCCGTGATCCGCCCGTCGTCTGGGTCGAGCAGGAGATAGGAGCCGTTGCTTCTGGCAGTGTGCACTTCAAGTGGCCCCTCCCAGTTGGGTGTGAACTTAGGGGCTGACAGGTTGGCCCGTACATGCTTGGCGACGCGGAGGACAAGGTCCCCCTCCACGAAGGAGGGGGGTTTGACAGTCTTCCCGTAGGCTTTGACAAGTTGTTCATGGTGTTTCTTCATTCGGTGCATAGCATTGGCTATTTTCTCATCTAGGCCTTCAAGGGCCATCATTCTGGTTTCCTCCTCCCCGAGGCCGCTGCTGAGGGCTAGATGGGCCGAGGTGACCGCGACCTCAGCGGGTACCACGCACTCGTCCCCGTAAACAAGGGAGAAGGGTGTGGCTTTCGTAGCTATGTGTCTGGAAGTTCTGTAAGCCCAAAGGGCATGGCTCAGCTTTTTAGACCAAGAGCCACTCGCGTCGTGAACCATGCATGACAAAACGCGTAACAGGGTTTTGTTGGAGGCTTCAGGTTGACCATTGCCTTGCAGACAATAAGGGGTTGATGTGGTGTGATTGATGTTGTGCATTTCCATGAGAGTCTAAACATCCCGGTTAATGAATGGCATGCCGTTGTCAGAGATGATGCATCGGGGGGATGCCGAAACGACAGATGATGTGATCACGCAAGAAGTTGGCAATGGCGCCTCCCATGGCTTTTCGCAGAGGTATGACCTCAACCCACTTTGTGAAACGCTCCGTTACGACCATGATCCATATAAGGCCTTTTGACGGCGGATGTATGGGGCCGATAAGGTCAAGAGCCCAAGAGTGAAATGGCCAGGGGGCCACGGTCATACGAAGATCAGACGTTGGGGTATGCATCCTATCAGCATGTTTCTAGCAGGGCTGGCAATGTCGGACATGAGTGATGGAGTTAGATTCCATAGTCGGCCAATAGTACCCTAACCTTAGCAATTCTGCGTACAGCTTATGCGATCCCTGATGTTCCCCACAAGCACCATTGTGCACTTCATTGATCACTTCCACGGCCGTGGCACCTTGTAAGAAGCGTAGGGTGTGCCCCGAAAACCCTTTGCAAAATAATTTGCCTTCTGTCACAAAATATCTGACCAATTGGAGCTTGACAGATCGTGTCAAGCCGCGATCTGGCGGTAGGAGCCCATGAGTTAGGTGAGGAAAGGCTGATGCCAGATGCCCTCAATGTTAATGACAAGTGCCTCTACGCTATCCGGTGCATACATGCATTCTGAACAATCCCGTTGTACATCCGAAGTGTCCTTGGCCATGGACGGCCAAAAGAGGCCCATGCGCTGGAGACGACGGTATAGAGGGGGGCCGTCGAGGCCACAACATTTCTGGTGGCCGAGCTGTAGTTTATGCCTTGCTTCCGCGGGGGCCAAGCATCTGGCCAGAGTGCGTCCGGGACATCGTTTGTATAGGACGTCTCCCAACATCAAGAAACCCGTGAGGGTGGAGGTGGACGCAAGAGATGGTGCCCTAAGTTGGTCGACGATTAGCCGCCTCTAATCACCGACATTAGTGTCTTTTGGGACTAGGTTCAATGCTGTGCATGGTTAGCATTTGCTGTTCACCAGCAAACTTAATCTTTGATGCGATCGTGGCCAAGTTGTCTGCATGTCGGTTGTGGCACCTGTTGTGATGTTCATATTGGACATGGCTAAGTCTTCCCTCTAAGCGTTGTACCAGGGCACGATAAGGTGCCAGGGCTGGCTCTTTGACCACGAACTCTCCGTTAGCCTGTTTCATTATCAAGTTTGAGTCCCCCATTTATGCATAATGACTTAGCCCCCATATTGGTAGCTAGCATGAGGCCGATGACAAGGGCCTCATATTCAGCTTCATTATTGGATACCGGGAACACAAGCTTGAAGGATAGGGATGTGGTAACACCCTGTGGATTGCAAAGGACTATATCGGTGCCCCCTTGCCGGAAGGGAGCTCTATCAGGACCTTTTCTAGTGGCTAAGCCGTCAAACTCGAGTATCCACAAGTCATCTATGTCAGAGATCAGGGTCGTCTCCTCCCACGGTAATTGATTTAAAGTCGGTTCACACTATTGTCGCTAAAAGAAGGCCAGCAGATCGGCAAGTGCTTGGCTCCGTAGAGCTGTAGGGTTTCTATGGACAGGCCAAACTCGGCTAACATCAATAACCAGCGAGTAAGTCATCCAGACAAGGCAGGGCATGTGAGCATGTATCATAGTGGATCAGCCTTTGTGACAAGCATGATTTGGTGCGACAAGAAGTAGTGCCTGAACTTCTGCGAGGCGTAGACCAAGGTGAAGCAATGCTTCTCGAGCTCAGAATAGTTGGCCTCGGGTCCCCTAATCAATCGGTTGAGGTAATAAACTGGATGCTCCACCCCATCTACTTCTTGGGCCAACAAGGCCCCACGGACCTGGGTGTGGAGGTTAAGTAAAGTAAGAGTGGAACACCCTGCTGGGGCATGACCATGGTCTGTGGTGACATGAGGATCACCTTGATCTGTTCGAATGCTTATTGTTGGGGCGCCTCTCAACTCCACGGTGCGCTTTTGTGCATCAAGTGCCGCAAGGGCACGATAAGTTCGGCCAAGTTAGGGATAAATCATAGAAGGTAGGAAACCTTGCTGAGGAAGCTCTTCAACTGTCGGGTGATCTTAGGCAGGGGAATTTCTTGGAAACAAGCAGCTTTAGAAGGGTCAAGGTCGATCCCTTGTCGACTAACCAAAAAGCTGAGGAATTTGCCAGAGGAGACTCCGAAGGCACATTTCAACTGATTCATCCGCATGCTGTACTGTCAACAATGATCGAAGACTGCTCGAAGGTCCATGAGATGATCACTTTCCTTTTTGGACTTGATGATAAGATTGTCGACGTAGTCCTCTACGGTACGGTGTATCATGTCATGAAAGATGGCGGTCGTGGCTCGCTGATAGGTAGCACCCGTGTTCTTAAGACCGAAGGGCATGGCTTTCCAACAAAAGTTACCCATTGGAGTCTGAAAGGATGTCTTGGCGCAGTCGTCGGTATTCATTCGAATTTGGTTGTAGCCGGCAAAGCCATCCATGAAGGACAATGTCTCGTATCCGGCGGTAGCTTCCATAAGCATGTCGATATTGGGCAGTGGAAACTCGTCTTTGGGACACGCTTTGTTCAAGTCGTGGAAATTAATACAAATGCAGACTTGGCTGCTCTTCTTTTGGACAGGGACGACATTGACCAGCCATATGGGATGAGTAATTGGTTCGATAAAGCCGGCTTGTAGAAGTCGCTCAATCTCTTGCTTGATCTTTAATTTGAGTTTGGGGCAGAAAGATCTCGGATGCTGTCAGACAGGGCTGAATTCGGTAGCAATGTTGAGATGATGCGTCACCAAGGCAGGATCCAACCCAGGCATCTCGTTGTAACTCCATGCCAACACATCGTAATATTCGCGGAGGAGGGTAACAAATTCCTCTCTTCGGCCCAGGGCGAGTTTTGTGCCAATGTATGTCAGTCGAAGTTCCTCACCCGGGTCAGCCAGGTTAATTTCTTTGAGATCTTCGGCCTGTGGTCGAGGGCCATCTTCATAGTAGGGTGGTGCAGTGCCCGGAGTAAGCTCGGGGTCTGGCGGGCAATGCTCGGCCGTGCAGCACCATCCTGTTTTTGTGGTTGGTTCAGGATCGAGGGGGTTAGATGACGAACCACTTAGGACCCCCGTACACCGTCATAATTGGTAAATCACTCTCCCGTCTTTGATGATGCGTCAGAAGGTAGGTTCAGACTTGTGCTTTTTGGACTTGGAAGATGAAGGCGGAAAATTGGTCAAGACCACGGGTGGTGACGTTGAAGCTGACGCTTGGTTCTTGTCACTTTTCTTGGATTCGAACTTGGACTTGGGAGGCTTGTTCCCGCATAGCTCGTCCCAATCTGGCAATTTGGTGGAATGGATGTGAGTGGCGTTCTCACCATCCAGGGCGAGCTCAGTGAAGAAGGAGGCCTCGGCGAAGTAAGACTCAGCACATTCGAAGGGTGCCCTGGTTGCAGGGATCGTTATTGCTACCTCGTATCCCACAGGACCGGCCACCAGTTTTACACATTGGTGGTACGTTAAGGGGATAGCCATGTTAACATGAATCCAAGGTCGTCCAAGTAGAAGGTGGAAGGAGGACTCGCTGTCTATCACATGAAAAGTGGTGTCACGACGGACAGTTTTGACCATAAGGTCGACAGTGATGTGGCCGAGGGTGGACTGGGGGCCCTGCCCGAAGCCTATAATCTTAACGAGGTCGCAGATGATCTTCCTTGGTGGTATGCCGGCTTGCTGCAGGGTGATGAGAGGTATGATGTTGATTGAGGCGCCACA
>JAVXUP010003405.1:0-70270 GCA_033070095.1 Escallonia herrerae | reverse complement strand
AGCTGATCCGTTGATAGCGCTAGCAAAATGGGAGATCTTGCTAGCGCGATCTGACCGTCCATCCCGAGGGATATCGCGTATTTTTGCGGCGCTGTCAGCAGTCCGCTACACTGTCTAGGACGACACTTTTTACCGTTTTGCCCCTGCACCCCCTCCGCTACACTGTCTAGCGGAGCACATAATTGGCCCACGTTGACAGCCAAAATGTCGTCCGCTAGACAGTGTAGCGGACGACTGACTCAACTGACACATTACCACGTGTTTGTACCTTTATTTCTACACACGACGGGTTGTCGGAATTCCTCAAGCTCCTTCGGCTACAATTTTCTTCTCCTTCGGACTCGCTTCCATTTTCAGCTCCCTTCAAGCTTCGAGTAAAACTTCAAGCTTCACTCAAGTAAGGTAAGTTTGCGAATGGTGAAGTTTTCTTTATGGATTGACTGGTAAAATATAATTTTATTTTGTTTGGACAAAAAAGTATAGATTTTTTTTGATGTTCTAGAAATTTGTCACTCTATTCTTCAATTTGTGATGTTCTAGACATGATGTTCATAAAAAAGGTGTAATTTGTTAACTCTAAATAAAATTATAGTTTAATTCGATTTTTTGGCATGATGAATTCGTCTATTTATCTTAGTAATTTTAATTTGTTATGTTCAGTAAATTAATAATTGTTAATTTGGAGACACTTTCAGGGATTATGCATACGGTATGTTTGTCATCCTAAATTGGTCTATTCGCCAAGGTAATTTTTAGGTAATATTTTCAGTTAGAAATGCCATTTGATTGTTAAGCGTAGTCTATTTCTACACAGGTCTTGTTTCACAATGTCTGATTTCGTGTCGAGCTCCAACGTCCCCGTAGATGCTAGTGATCCGTATCTAGGACGAACGTTTCAAACATTGGAAGAAGCTGAAGAATGTTTTCGAGCGTATTCATTGAGGGTTGGTTTTGGCATTAGAATAAAGACTACAAGAACAAGCAACGTAACAAAAAAGATATGCTCTCGCTTATACGAGTGTCATAGGGGCAGAAATCCACAGCAAAATGAGACACGCGTAGGCAATGATGACAGTGATGACGAAATAGGATATTCGCGTAGAAGACGGGACTGCTTTGAGCGCACAAATTGCCAGGTCAAGATGTTCGTAAGCTACAAAGCCAATCATGATCATTGGCTTATTACCAGCCTGGAACTGGCACACAATCACCCGTTAGTAACTCCTTCTAAGGTGAGTCAGATGCATCAACACAAGAAGATGGGTAAGGTCGCGAGGAGCCTAATTCACACAATGAGCAATGCGCGAATTGGACCTACTGAGATTGTTAATGTTCTTGCTGAACAGGCTGGGGGAATTCAAAATTTAAACTTTAACACGACAGACGTTCGTAACGCGGTCCGAACCCATAGACGAGCCGCGTATGACCTCAATGATGCGCAATCGACAATGAGCCTATTGAAACGGATGCAGATGGAGGACCCGCAGTTTACCTTCGACTATAAACTTGACGACGAGCATCGAGTTAGTACAATTTTTTGGGTCGACGGTCGTTCGAGGCTAGCTTATAAGCATTTTGGGGATGTCGTGACTTTCGACACCACATACCGTACCAACAAGTACTCGATGCCGTTCGCTCCTTTCACCGGCGTCAATCATCATTATCACTCCATCCTGTTCGGGTTCGCCTTGTTAAGGGACGAGAGCGAGGGTTCTTTTGTATGGTTGTTTAGGACGTGGCTGGAAGCAATGAACTTCAAAGCACCCAAAGTGATCATCACCGATCAAGATTTGGCAATGAAGAAGGCTATTGCGACCGTCTTCCCAGACACCCGGCACAACTTGTGCACTTGGCACATAAGCAACAAATACCCTGAACGTCTGCATCACGTGTACGCAAAGTATCCAGACTTTAAACAGGATTTTGACAAGTGCATTACCAAGTCGTTAACGATTGAGGAATTCGAGGAGAGGTGGGAAAAGCTTGTTCGGGATTACTCATTGCAAGACAACGAGTGGCTCCAGCACTTGTACGAGCGCAAAGAGCAATGGATTGGCGTTTACACGAGGAGGTATTTTTCAGCGGGCATGAAAACGACGGGCAGGAGTGAATCTATGAATGCCACGTTCGATAGTTATGTGGGTACAGCTACCAATTTGAAGACTTTCGTTGCATCCGCACAAAAAGCGGTAGCTTCGTTGTTCGTAAAAGAAAGGGCTGCCGACTTTGCAACAACGTACAAACAAAGGAGAAGGTTGCTAGAGACCCCGCTGGAGCTGAACGGTGCCAAAGTCTATACGAAGGAGATCTTCTTGCTATACCAAGTAGAGCTGCGAAAATCGGGACGATACAGTATAAACAAGGTGGCAGAAATGTCTACGCGTGAGTACAAGGTTTATTCGCTCGTGAATGACCTCGTCCCTGAGAAGCTGCGCAGAATTTATACGGTGAGCCACGACACATTGACGGACTCGGTGACATGTGTTTGCAAGAAGTTTGAGTTCCATGGCATCCTGTGTAGACACATTCTGCGGTTTTTCACCCAGAAGAATATCAGGACAATCCCCGATAAATACGTCTTGCCACGGTGGACGAAAGGTGCAAACAGGTTGCACGGTACCATTTCCTTTCCGGAGCACCCGTATACTGACTTTGAAGAATCAGAGACGTTGCGGTATAATCATCTGGTGACGATGTTCACCCGTTTGTCCGTAAAGGCTGCTGCTACAATGGTCGGTTATAAACATCTCCTCGAGGTAGCTCAGCAGCAAGAGCCCATCGTCGACCAGTTGGAAGCAGCTTCAGTCACCAATGCGGTTGACACCGAGCCTACGACGGAATCCGAAGATGACGAGCCGGGGGAGGAAGGCGACAATGATATCCGGCCGTTGGATCCAATTATATCGCAAACGAAAGGCCGCAAGAGATCTACGCGGATGAAAAGCTCAATTGAAACGGCAACTCAACCTAAAAAGCTGCGAAGGTGTGCATTGTGCAACAAAATGACCGACCACGACAAGCGGAACCATTACAAGGCACTGGGGATAAGTCCGGGGGTTTGCAAGATGGGGCAGAAGATGACGCCGAAGATGAGGACGGACAAGCTGCAGTGGACCTTTAATTTTTTGTATAAGTTTGACATTTGTAATAATTTTTATATAAGTTTGACATTTGTAATAATTTTTTCTAATAATTATTCAACCGAATACCGGAATTATTTTTTCTGATGTAGCGATTTCTGATGTAGCGGACGGATATGCATAGTCCTAATTTTTTGGTTATCATTTATGTCCGCTATACAATGTAGCGGACGTCATCGCAGAAAAACTTTTGGACATCATTTATGTCCGCTATACAATGTAGCGGACGTCATCGCAGAAAAACTTTTGGTCTTCATTTATGTCCGCTATACAATGTAGCGGACGTCATCGCAGAAAAACTTTTGGTTTTCATTTATGTCCGCTATACAATGTAGCGGACCTCTATCCTATTGTACATATTAATCAAAACGGGCAACAGCTTTTATCAGTCCGCTATACTCTCTCTCTCTCTCTCTCGAACATCTAACCCAAGCCGCTACCCCATCTACGGCGACCCACATCTCCGGCGACACCACCGTCCTCCCCTCATCGCCGACCTCGATGGCTTCTGGATCGGAGACCACCTACGATTTTATTGGCAACTTGCACCTAGCAGGCAAACACTTTTTCAAAGTCATGATGCCGGGATTTGAGAATGAACTTGTAGCCCATCCCTCTTTCTCTGTATTTTCGTGTGTTAAAAGTTTGATCTTTTGGTTAAAAACTAACCTATTTTTTGTATTGTGTTTGTTAGGACATACCGGAAGCCTTTACCAATCAATTTACAACAATTCATGACAGTTCAAGATTATATAGCCGCAAGGGGGCCTGGCAGGTTGAAATCAAGCTGAAGCCCGGCCGACCCCAAAAAAAGCAATTCGCAGAGGGTTGGAACGTCTTCGTGCGCCAGCATGGCCTCGAACTCGGGGACTTTGTAGTGTTTGAACACCTTGGGTGGTGGGATTTTCAAGTTGTAATCTTTGATCGGAGCGCTTGTGAAAAAATTTATTTCCCCCAATGTGAACCCTAATTTATTAATAATAACCAAATTTATTGTATACATGTTCATTATGTTTCCAAATTTTTTCTCGCTTAATTGTGCCGTTTGAGATACATTGTCTTCGGACGCCAATTTATTAAAACTGCATAACGCTACATTGTGTCTAGCGGACGGGCCAAGAAAATACCTTCGAAAATTTTCCCCTCCCCCACCGTCCGCGACATTGTCTAGCAGACAGACCAGCAGACTGTCTTAACCCAACACTTAGAAAATTCACTAGCGGACGGGCCAGCAGAATGTTTTTTTCCCCACCCCCACCGTCCGCGATATTGTGTAGCGGACGGGCCAGCAGAATGCCTTTTTCCCCACCCCACCGTCCGCGATATTGTCTAGCGGACGGGCCAGCAGAATGTTTTTTTCCCCACCCCCACCGTCCGCGATATTGTGTAGCGGACGGGCCAGCAGCCTTTTTCCCCACCCCCACCGTCCGCGACATTGTCTAGCGGACGGGCCAGCACCCCCACCGTCCGCGATATTGTCTAGCGGACGGGCAAGCAGAATGCCTTATATCCCCACCCCCACCGTCCGCGATATTGTCTAGCGGACGGGCCAGCAAAATGTTTTTTTCCCACCCCCACCGTCCGCGACATTGTGTAGCGGACGGGCCAGCAGAATGTTTTTTTCCCCACCCCCACCGTCCGCGACATTGTCTAGCGGACGGGCCAGCAGATTGCCTTATATCAACACTTGGAAAATTTTCCCCACCCCCACCGTCCGCGACATTGTCTAGCGGACGGGCCAGCAGAATACCTCATAACACTTAGAAAATTCACTTCCCCCACTGTCCGCGACATTGTCTAACGGACAGATTTTGCTTTTCAATCATTCTCAGTGAGAGCCAAAAAAACCAAACTCAAATCATCTTCAACGGAAATCAGACAAAACAATCAATCAATAATCTTCAACACAAATCAATGAGAGCTTTCTAAATATTCATAGTTTATTAAAAAAAAATAAAGTGTAATGGTACAATGTCAACGGGGGGAATCATGTTGGGAGGGATTCTCGGCATTTGCCGGATTTACAATACACGTAACCGCTCTAGGCCGGCCTTTCATAATTTGCCAAGCCATTCTATATCTAAAGGTGTCTACTTCTGCTTGGCTCCACACCGCCGCCTTGAGGCTCTCGGACCGGCAAATGTAATCCATGTACATGCAAAGGAAAACGCCGCAGTCCGAAGTGTTACGTTGCTTGGGCCTCCTCTTCTTCAGTCGCCAATCGAGCTTTGGCCGCGCCGGTACAGGGTTACCACGAACACCATTGACCATTGCACAAAATATATTCTGCAAGAAACATAAAACGGCGTAAGACACGAGTTAACATTTATGCCAAGTTACAATAACTGTTAAACAACAATCGTAATATTACCATTGAATCCAACTGGGCTTTGTACATCTGCAGCACAGGCATAAAGGCGGTATCGTCGTGGAGACTGTCGATCACCGATACGACTTTCTCCACCGGTTCATAGCAAACCAAGTACCAGTGGCTTTCCCCTAAAAATGGGATTAGAAACACGTCGGCAACACTTGCGCTCACTGGACTATCCCTAGCAAGATACGCTCGTAGGTTAGCGGACGGTCTCCACTGGCTCAACTTTTTCTTCCGCCTTTGCTCGACCCACTCATGCCATTCAGACACTAGGAGGCTATGAAAAAAGGCATCAACCAAAAAAACAGCCGGGTACTCGTTCAGCCGCTCCCGACCCCTTTCCTTCAGAATCTCCACGTATGTGGAGATGACACCGTTGTCTAACCAACTCCCCGGAGCCAGGGAGGCCATTTCTCCCCACTCGCAAGTGTAATCCATGCCCTCCGGATGATTCACACTATACAACGCTTTGTCCCGGGGGAAGCCGCTAAAATAACGCTCTGTGATTATTTGGCATTTATGCGGCTTTAGGGGCTTCACTGGATGCCCTTTGCGATATTGCCCTCGGGGGTCGACGGGGGGATATTGCACTCCTTCCGGGGGGTCGACCGGGGGATATTGCCCTCCTTCGGCAGTAGATGGTCCTGCCCATGGGACAATAGGCAGTGTCTCCGACAGACTGATGTGTCCGAAACCCCAGTCTTGCGTGACTTGACTCTGAGAGAAGGGTTGGGGTTCCGAGTCCAATAGCAAAGAGAAGGAGGGCACACTGTAGTCTTCCCACGGCGCTTGAGCCTGGCCCATGGTGCTTGGCTGTCCCCAATCACCACCCATTCCCGGCACAGATGGACCACCATATCCCTGGCTCACTCCCGAAGTCTGTCCCGAGGGATCGGTGTATCCCTCGCTCACATATGGGGGCTGCCACCCCGGATAACCCATTCCCGCGCTGACGCCGGAAGGCTGGCCCGATGCTTGGTGTAAAAAATTCCCGCAGCCATACGCCAACGCATCAGCCTGTTGGCGAAGCTCCTCGCCCATTGCATCCACCAAATCCTTCCGCTCGCGCAACTTCTGGAAGAAGGCGAACGAGGCATTAACCTACATCCAGAGAGATAATAAATAAGTAACTTCATACACAGTTAGAATCATCAAGTTCAATTAAAGCACTTATTGGCCAACTTACCAGATTGTATGCCATGTGCTCATCGATCTGACCCCTAGGGTGGTACTTCTCCCCGCGTTCAAACCTTACTGGAGCTACTCTCCTCCGGGTGATGCGGTAGTACCACCCATTGTACTGTTCGATACTGATCACGGGGTCAGGCTCCGACACAATGGCCGCCAGCGTGTCCTGCCAGGAATCCCAAACCTCAAGTTCTCGTGCGCACAAGTCGTGCGCATTTGCCTTGCCAAACCGAGGGACACCCGGTGGGTTCCTGTTAAGCCTCATATCCGGCGCGCCTGCTGGCAACCCCTGCAGGCACTCAAAATGGCGCATAGCGCGATCTGGCAGCTGCCACTCTGCGACCTCGAAGTGGATCAGGGGTGTGCGTTGTAACCCAGAGAGCGTGAAGACGAACGACTCTCCCACCCGTCGCGCCAAATGTTTGTACGGTGCCCATCGCATCTGGCCAGGAGATAACGAGTCGAGCTCCCCCCGATAGTACGTAATGTTGTGATGGGGATCGTCTCTCCTCTGGTAGTGGCTGTCCTTCCGACTGTACTCCCAGGCGCACAACCGAGGCCACACATTATCGGTTCCGTCCCTACGCGTGGGTGCGCCGGTAGCAAGGTGTTCATAAGACCACACCTGAGAGCAAAGACAAATTAAATAAAGTATCGTCAAATTTTATTGTCAATTCAACCCAAAAAAAAAAGAAACGAGCGAGTAATCAAGAATTGTATGATATACCTGCAATAGCGAGAGACATGCACATATCGCTTTGGAGTCGGGCCTCGTTGCCTTGTGCAATGCTCGGTACAGGTACGCAAGAGTTGCGGCTCCCCAGGCATAATCCCCAACCTCCAGCAGGTTACCCAACAACGGTAAATATTTGACGCTGACGGTATTCTTCGACGTTGTTGGGAACAGAATTGCCCCCATCACCCACAAGAGGAAAGCTTGTGTGTACAGCACAAGCATCTGATCCGTGTAGTTATTCGGCAGAACCTTGTAGGTATCTACCAACCATTTCAACTTGATACCCCCAGTGCTAAATTGATCCTGGGGTATCGAAGTAAAGAAGTCCCTAGCGGTCCTCTTATTCGTTGCTTCCGACGGAGGAGCTATTACCGGCCGCCCCGTCACCGGTAACCCTAAGATGAACCCTACATCTTCTAGGGTAATTGTCAGCTCTCCGAGAGGGAAGTGAAACGTATTCGTTTCACTTCTCCACCTTTCAACAAGGGCACCTATTAAGTGCCGGTCAAGTTGTTGAAAGATCTGCCCACGCGTGAAAATCCCAAACCCAATCCCACGCAGTAATCTTTTCTGGGTTCTGTTCAATTTCCATTCTTTAAAATTATCGGATACTTCTACCGTGTTGAGAAGTGCTCTTTCCTACGAATTAATAAATACAATTTAAGCAAATTAAACGATATACAACGTTCCCAAGAATAACAAAGTTGATAAAATAAGTATCTTACTCCACCATCCCATATGAGCGTACTGATATGGTTTGCTTGGTCGTATAATACGGACGGATCTTCTGGTCCAGGGTTGAAATCCATTTTTCGCAACTGAAATTATGCAAAACGGCAAGGTTGGAAGCGTAAACATTCTCAAACATACAACGCTAGCACAGTCAACGCTAGCATGTGATCAGATAATACTCACATAAGTTCACATGCTGTGTATATGCAATGTACATAGATACAAACAGACACGGGAATGGGATTTTACAAGTGAAATCACATGAACAAATAATACGCAATACACATATATAATCTATATATATGTATAGATACATTGACAAACGCTAGCACAATGCAGCGTTTCGCACACATTCAAAATCATGCATAAGCCGCGATAACAACTCTAGATTATGAACAAATAAAGGATTGGTTTGTGAAGTTACGTGATTGATTCGTCGAATAAAGGATTTCTTGAGAAGAAATTGCGCCGATCTACTTGCCAACACCGCTAGAAGAATTGTGAGAAGAAGGAATGAATAGCAGTTTAGAAGGAATGAATAAGGGTTTCGGAGTAAAGAAGGGAAAAACGGTCCGCTACACTGTCTAGCGGACGGTAAGATAATGACAAAGTAACAGTCGTGTTGACTGAGTCAGTCGTCCGCTACACTGTCTAGCGGACGACACCGTGCTCCGCTAGACAGTGTAGCGGAGGGGGTGCAGGGGCAAAACGGTAAAAAGTGTCGTCCGCTACACAGTGTAGCGGACTGCTGACAGCGCCGCAAAAATACGCGATCTGGGCCGTCCATCCCTTCGGGATGGACGGTCAGATCGCGCTAGCAAGATCTCCCATTTTGCTAGCGCTATCAACGGATCAGCTCCCTATATATATATGTGGAAACACTATATAATATAGTGTTTGTATGATTGTATCCTCATGTAGTTTGTGCAACTATATTGGATTCTGACTTCTGAGTAACTTACCTTGAGATATATGTTAATTGCCTTGTTACTTGTAAAGATCATCATGCTTAATACGAGCTTTAGCAAGTGAAACAACTTTCTGTACTGCCTATGAATTTATGATGTATCATGTATCATATTATCATGTTTTGGGTCTTGAGAAAAAAAATTTTACACCCCCTGAAAAAAATTCCTAGTTCTGCCCCTGCTGCCAGCCTCTTCTGATGAGTGATGGCATGGCAGTAGAATTTCCCTTTGTGTGGTTACTTTAAGTGCGTGTGTTCCGTGCGTGATACTTTCGATGCTAGATCTATGGCTACGGGGTCGGCTGTTAATGGAACGTAGGGTGTGATACTAGATCTGTGGCATCGGAACATTGGGTGTGTTGTTGAGATGTGTGTCTCAGTGTGATATTGGTGGCCGAATTTTCTGCCGATGTTAGTGCGTGAGATAGCTATGGTGGGATCTCCATTTGGATTGGTGGCGTGAGAGCACCGACAGGATGAAGAAGGTGAATGAGTCTGTAGAAAGCGGTTCTTTCTATCTTATAGGGTTGTCTTCCCCCTCTTTTTTTTTTTATAAAAAGTTTAGATGTATAGGATTTGGTGGTGGTGGGTGCTGTTGCGGTGGTGGAAGGTTTTCATGGGCTTCGGGTGGTGGGGTTGCTTGCGGGGTGTATGCAGGGGCGGACCTACCTTGTGGCAAGGGGGGCTGAAGCACCCCTTGAATTCTGAAAAAATATTTTTTTTTGGGTTTTTAAGAATCGCACACCCCGTTCCCGAGATCCCATTCCCCCATTTCCCCGAGACGCCGTTCCCCAATCCCCGACACCTCGTTCCCCAATCCCCGACACTCGGCGCTCTCTCTCTCCGGTGGACAGTTAATACAAACGACCGGCGACTAGATCTAGCCATTGTCGGTGACGCGACCGACTAAACCCACCTCTGTACAAACGACCGGCGGCTAGATCTAGCCATCGCCAGCAACACAACCGACGACCAGACCTTGAAGAAACTCCGACCGGCGAGCAGATCTTGAAGAAACGTCGGCGACCAGATCTGCTTGATGAAGTGCCTCACCCTTCCCTGCCGGCGACCACGAGATGCTGCAGTGCCACATGTTGACGCCGACGACGGAGTGACCGGTGGGCGGTGACGGACAATTGTTGATTTGCTGTTGGGCGCTATCACGCTGGGCTGTTGGCCGCTTGACTGCTTGAGTGCAGAGTGCTTGTTTGTTGTCTGCTTGAGTGCTTGACGACGGAGTGCCAGTGTGCCACTGCTTTGGTAATGTTAATTTATGGTTAATGACTTAATGTTAACTTTATTACTGTTATCTATTGCCTTGATTAATTTTATTGTAAATTATTGTTGACTGATTAATTTTATCACACCATCTTAATTAAATAAATTTATTATGAATTTGTAACTATCTGTCTGTTGCCGACTAAAATTAATTACTGTTACCGACAAGGAATATTGCTAATTGATTATTACTGTTCCAATAACATTAATGGCGCAAATTGAAAAAACAACTATCAAAACTAAAATTAAGATTAACCAAGTAAGATGCAAACTGTAAGACAACCCTCAACCGGTACCCCTTCAGTAAGCAAGACATTATAAATTCACAACCTTTTAGCACTTTACCACATCAATAAATTTGACTTATTAGGCAGCAAACCTTATTAAAACCCTATACAAGAAAGAAATTCCTAATGGTATAAGAAACAAAAATTAAATATTATGAGTAAAGGTGGGTTATTTGAACTTCATTTTTAGCCACCTCGGCTTCAGTATTATCACTATATAATCAATAATGTGATTGATAACAAAAGTGGAGTTCACATGAAAAAATAACTCTAACTAAGCACGTTTAGCAGTACTAATTTAGGGGAAAAAATTAGTAATAATATTGGCAACAAAAGTGAAATATTAAGGTAATTGACATATTTTAATTTCTCATTGTTTCCTCATTTTCTCATTTTTTTCTCTCTTTTTATCAAATTAATGCAGGCACATGGAGGTTTAGACCAACACCTGCATTGGTGACTCCAACTGCTTATCATTAAACTGTTGTGACTCTCCGTCTCTGAGGTACTACTTTAATTTTAATTTAATAAGTAAATTTTAGTTTGATATGGTAATTTGTTATATGTGAACATGTTAATGTTAGTTTAATATTCTATATTTAGTGTAACATGTTAATATAATAATATATTAATATGTACAGTTATATAACTATGTGAATTTGTGTTTAGAACTTGAGATATTGAGATTTTATTCCAATATGCATGTGTTGTTTTTTTTTTTCCAGAATGGAAAGATTTTTTTTCAGAATGCGTGTGTTAATGGCTCTCGTGAAACTTAATAATACTTTTTGTATGCTTTTTAAGTGTACTTTGTTTTTAATATTATTTAAATAATTTTTTTTGGTGAATTCAATATAATTTTTGCACCCCATGAAAAAAATTCCTAATTCCGCCCCTAGGTGTATGACGGTCTCGTGTTGGTGTGGAGGAGCCTTGGAGTTGTGTGTTGGGGTGGTGGTTGATCCATGGAAGTAAGGATTGTAGGTGCACATGTGTGATAGTGGTGTTCTATGGTGGGATCTGTTGGTCTATTGGCCATGGGAGCTTTGGCGCTATCGTTGGTGACAACGAAAGTGGATTGGAACGAAGGCGGTGGGCGATTTAGTGCTGCAGATGTGGCAGGGAGCAGCTTGCTGCTTGTTTGCATGGTAGTCTCGGGGCATGGGGCGTGGTAGGACAAGTGTAAGGTTGCATGGATATTTTTTTTGGTGCTTATTTATGGCTGTTGATGTGATCCTTAAAATAAAATAAAAAACACATTTTTTTTAGTGCTAGTTGGGATTTATATTATGTTGGACTTTATTTTATGCATGTTATTGTTGTGTATGCTTTTTCTTTATATTTTAGTTATTCTATTTTTGATGTCTATTGACTGTTGATGTCATCCGTATATGTGTGTCTATTGTTCATTATGAACTTCAAATAACTTGATTGTATTTTGCAATTTCCTTAATTCGTATATGAAATCTATTGTTACTATTGAGGAAAAAAAATTGATCTAGTGAGTTGAAGCGAAAGTGAGAAAGAACACCACCATTGATCGATGAACACGCAAATCACTTTTACTAAGCATCGATAAAGTGTATACCCCCATTTTGTTATGTCTTCTAGTGGCTTCCTAATATGGGTTAGGAATGGCAATGGGACGGGTCGGATGCAGATCTTATAAGATCCATTCTCGCATTGGTAGTCTTTATACACCACTCGGCACCCCACCCCCAGGCATCGGGTCAAGCGATGGGGATTCTTCCCTCGGAGCGCCATTGTTGGAAGTTCCAATAACATATATATATATATATATATATATATATATATATATATATATATATATATATATATATATATATATAATCAAATGAAAACAAGAGCCATAGTACCATCCCCAATCCAGCGGACGTTTAAAAAGTACTCCGACCCTGCCGTGCTCCGATCTTCTTTATAGCCGTTACAAAAAAAATAAAAAAAAGGTCAATAATCCTGCACATGCTTCACGTCAGTGCATCAGATGGGTTTTCGATACTGTACAGCCAAAACCAAACTTCAGAGTTAAAAGGCGTGCCGAAGATAATCAACCAGCGTTGTGTACCAGTCTAAGAACCAACAATCATTGACGTATCAGAGCTCATGAAGGATCCTGAAGATGAGGAAATGGCACGGTTGACGAAATCAATAGTAAAGAAAATTTGTATACCCGAAATTCAGATGAAACACCCAGTAATTGTGACGGAAAATTCAGGTGATCGAAAGCATAAATTTTCCTTGTCCAGAGAGCTATGGTGGTAATGGTGGGGGTGGGTGGGGACGGTGGACAATGTTTGATGAAGAGTAAGGTGTTAATGACAGTGAAGGTGGTGGTGATGGTGTTTGGCGGAGGTGGAAGGTATTTGGTGGACCATTAGGCGGTGGTGACGGAGTTTGGTGGACGATCGGGTGGTAGTGAGGCGGAGGTGGTTTGTTGTCATGGGGGGTGACAATAGGGTGGGATGGGGGGGGGGGGGGAAGAGGCTCTAAACAGCTCAGCAAGAAGAGAGATTGAGATAAGTGGATAGCGGTGCCATTAAGAAAGATCATAATAGAGAGCTGCTAGCCTTAGGGTTTCCCTGAGTACTTATATCCCCGATGGGCGACTGTGATTGCATAATAGTTTAGGGTTAGGATTTAATTGAAATGGGACATGTACGGGTCATGGGGCGGGTCGAATATAGACCCGAATTAGACAGAATACCAAACCTAATGCACACCCTGGTTAAAAGTTTTAGTACCATACCTGCCTCATAACCCAATCAAAGTCAAAAGAACCTGCTCCTATCGGATCGGGGCAGGTCAGAGATCAGTAAGGTGCGGATCAAATTGCTATCCCTAATTTAGGTAAATAAAACACACAGCCTATTGGTCACCAAAATTTAGTCTTTAGGACGGACTTTATAGATATTATAGAAGTTGTAAGATGAAACATATGGTAAATAAACTTAATAGACAACTCTTTAGGATGGTTCTAGCAAAGAATCTTTGAACCAATAACAGTTTTACTTTATCAATGTTCTCTACTAATAATCTTAATGTAATAGACGTCTGTTATCTAAGATAAGAAAAGATAAAAGAATATGTCGAGACACACACTATAGTTTACTTCGGTAAGCAACTTGCACTAATACAAAGAATAATTACAACACAAAGATGGCAATGCTTATTAGATGGGGATGTCATTCGACCGTCTTTTACTTGCCTTTTGATATGCTTTCTGACCCTCTCTATTAATTTTGGTATATATTTCTACTCTTCTCTAAAAAAAAAAATTACAACACAAAGATGATAAGCATGCAAACGGAATAATGCACGAAGACATAAATTATATAGTAATTGGTAACCAACTTAAGTATCCTGAACCGAAGTGGCCATATTTTCACATCTTTTTCCTTTTTTGGGTTGGACAGATAATTGATTTTGTGCAAACTCTTCTGTTTCTCTTAATATCTTTCAATTTAATTTAAGTCCCAAGTTCTTTTCAAAGAAAATTAACAAGCTGTCAAACAAACCCATAACATGTGCAATCTTGAAGTTGAATCACCACTTGACTAAGCCTTTTTCTTTTTCTTATATTTGATCACAATCTATTAAATTCTAAGTGCAGAGTGATACTTTCTAATTTAAGTGCAGAGTGATACTTTCTAACTTAAGTGCAAAATCATACTTAAAAACCCACATGTTTAAGCGTGGTTCTTAAATGACGCAACTTAAATTAATTTTAACTCGTAAATGATGAAATGAGACGATACATTATTAGTTGCAAAAAGTTTTTCCAGCATAGCAACATAATTAGCTATGCTCGTAACTTCTATTCCGTGCTATACATAATCATTAAAAGACAAAAGATATAGCTTACGACTTTTGCCAAGCCGGTCCAAATAATGTACAAGTACAACAGATTGAAACAAAAAATACAAGCTCTCATTTCAGCAAAGCTTCATAGGCTGATAGTTTTGTGATACAATATACCTTCAATTCATGTGTATTATGGATGGTGATCAAAGTAAAAATTATATAATAGAGATTTTTCAGAACTTAAGGTGGTCTAAATAAGAGCAACGCATAATTATAGCAAACAAGTGTTATTTATGATGAACATCAGGCAACCAAACTGTGGGCGTGCCGGAGTGGTTATCGGGCATGACTAGAAATCATGTGGGCTCTGCCCGCGCAGGTTCGAATCCTGCCGCCCACGCCCTTTGATGGCTATTTTTTGCATGAATTTATTTTCCTCAATTGACATGTGATCTCTCATTTGCCGCTAAAAGATTTTTAAAGCATTGCTACTAAATGCAGCTAAAATTAAAGGTAACATTGGCGGCTACAAATATTTACCTATAGAAATAAAAAAGAACAACAAAATGGCTTGCAAACCGAGATTACCCTGCTGATCAATTTTTATTTGTAGCTTATGAGGTCGGTCCAGTGAGGCTAGCATTTACGTATAAGGTGATCAACTGATAGTTAAGAAAGACTTTCAAAATTAAGCAACGCAGCTTTATAGAATGTCAACTCTTTTTTTCTTTCCTAGTAAAAATATTGAAAACAACTCTGTTACAAAAATAAAAACTGAAATGTGGCCTCAATAGTTACCGGCCATAGGAGTGTTGTGTCAGCTACATTTTGAACCTCGCTCTTCCATGTTGCGAATGTGATTGCTGTTGGAGAGAAAATTGCAGAATGGAAGAAGAAAAAACAAAAATTTTATGGCTTGAGACGCGGCTAAAGACACTGTCTTTAAGACAATATTTGCCCCACTAGCTCCGAGTTTGCTACTGGGTTAATGGCAAATCGCCTTCAAGATTACTCAAGCCAACAATCTGCAGATAGCAATTCTGAAGATTCGTTTCAAAATTGCTCTTTGAAATTGTGTATATAATTGAGAAATATGAGATTCAGAAGTTTGAATGTTCATTCTGAATTTTCAGAATCTTATATATGGACTTAACAGCTATCCTTTCATGAAGGGACAAAACCAATCAGAAATAACTGTTATTTCTGGTGCTTTTCTGAAAAATACTTTCAGAGTCACTAAAAATAAATGGCCGAAAGAAAACAATTTCGAAAATTAGTAAAATATGGGCCGTTAGATCATATATAAATCAACGCGTTATATGCGCTCGCGGCAAGCGTGCTAAGTGCGCCCACTAAAGTGCACACAATGCGCCACATGTGTGCACGCGCGTGTGTGGTTCGCTGCACAATGGTATTCCTAATCTTCCCTCCAAAACATCTCAAAACAATTCAAATTATATGTACCATGTGCTTGCTTATAAGGAGAGAAAAAGTTCATTTTCTCTCCAATGTGAGACAAAGAACAAGACCTTTTGTGTCTTGAATTTCAGTTATAATACAAATGCATTACATAACAATCTATCACCAACAATCCCCCACTTAGATTGTTATGTCGATCCCCAGTTACATACTGATATTGTCATGCTTAGTAAAGGTATCTCTTGATTTAAACCCTTACTTATTACAAACACATCAAAGCTCTAATTAAATCCATGGTGGCCTAAGCTTAAACCTGGATTCATTGATATTAGAACCGGATATGTTGCACACATACGATATCCAATTTCAGTGAGCAATTCACCAAATAAATAATGCATTAATACAACCATTTGCCTCATCCTGAACTTCATGAACATTTACAAAAGTAAACCCTTAACTTTTGCTAGAAGCGGCTCCACTTTGAATGTTCATATAGGTGAAGTTTCATCCGTGTCCCTGTGACTTGAACACTTACACGGAAATTAATTGAACTTCATTAAGAGTTTATAACTCACCCTCTATATCGTAACAGTCAGCACTTTCACATTCTGGATTGGGTTACTAAACAAATAATTTAGTGCTCCTTCAACCACTTATCAGTAACTTGTTATTACTGTTAAACCATGAGACTAGCTTATGGTCGAGTTTCCATTACTGGTGGTCTATTAAAAAGGTTTCAAACCTATCCCACCAGATGTACTTCTCACCAGATCTCTTGAAAGACCTTTAGTTAGAGGATCAACCAAGTTATTACTTGACCTAACATACACTATGATGATCATACCATTTAGTATCAATTCTCGGACATACTCATGTCGTAAGCTTATATGCCTAGACTTACCATTATAAATTGTACTATATGCTCTAGACATAGTCGTTTCACTATCACAGTGCAAAGAAATTGACGGCACCGGTTGTGGCCACAACTTTATATCAAACAACTAATTTCTCAGTCATTCTGCTTCTTTGCCTGCGGCCCCCGACTCCAAAAATTCAGATTCCATCGTTGAGTGTGTTATACAAGTCTGTTTCTTTGAAACCCAAGAAACAGCTCTCCCGCGAGGGTAAACACCAAACCTGACGTTGACTTGTTGTCGCTCGCACTAGTTATCTAACTAGAATTAGTGTACCCTTCAAGTACTGTAGGAAAGCAATTGTAAAATAGTCCTAATTTTATGGTTCGTTTAAGAAACCCAAAGACTCTACAAATAGCTTTCTAATGATCAACACCAGGGTTACCTGTATATCTAGAAAGTTTGCAAACTGAAAATGCTATATCGGGCCTAGTACAATGCATTGCATACATCAGACTACCAATGACCCTCGCATATTCTAGTTGAGCAACTGCTATACCAGTATTTTCAGTCAATTTGGAAGAAGAATCATATGGGATACTTAATTCTTTAATTCCTAAATGCTAGAATTTAAGAAGCATTTTCTCAATATAATGTGATTGAGATAAAGCATAGCCCCACTATGTTTCTTAACTTTAATTCCTAAAATAGTATCAACCTCATTAAGATTTTTCATCTTAAATCTAAAATTAAGACACCTTTTGGTTTCAGAAATTCCTTCCAAATATAAGCAATTCATCCACGTAAAGACATATAATAACGCCATATGCATCTGTAAATTTTGAGTAAATGCACTTGTCAGCATTATTACGTCTAAATCCTTGTGATAAAATAACATAGTCAAAATTTTCATGCCACTCTTTTGGTGCCTACTTTAAGCCATACAAAGACTTCACCAATTTGCAAATCTTCATTTCATTTCCCGGTATAACAAATCCTTCAGGTTGTTCTATGTACACCTCTTCATCAAGGTCATCATTTAAAAATGCAGTCTTAACATCCATTTGGTGTACATGCAACTTATATAAATATGCCAGTGCAAAAGCACTCTAATGGACGTTATTCGTGTCACATGTGCATACATATCAAAATAGTCTATGCCCTCCTTTTGTCTAAAACCTTTTGCTACCAATCTGGCCTTAAAGGTTTGTATTGACCTACCCGTATTATATTTCCTTCTAAATACCCATTTACATCCAATTGGTTTAGATCATTGAGGCAATTCAACTAATACCCAAGTATTATTACATAATAATGAGTCCATCTCATCATTGATTGTCTCTTTCCAACAAGCAACATCTCTAGAAGCCATTGCTTCAAAATATGTCTTTGGATCATCTTCCATATTTAGTAACATGAGAATTTTCTTGAGAACATTCCCTCTATCACCTTCCACCAAGAAAGCGATTGCTTGAGAGTCTATAAAATCGGGATCCAATGTTTTCTCTTTTCTAGCTCTTTGACTTCTCCTAGGTTCCGTTGTGTTATTAGGCACAACACTCTCATTTTCACGAGAAGAACCTACATTCGAGTCAGTTTCAAGTGAAATTGTGGGTGCTAAAAAATTAGAATCAGAGTTGAATTTATCTTCAATAAACTTAACATCTCTAGATTCTACAATGACATTAGACTTTAAGTCTAATAGGCGGTAGGCCTTGAAATTTTCAGCGTATCCCACAAAGACACTTTTGAGAGCTCTTGGTCCCAACTTTGTTCTCTTAGGATCAGGAACCCTATAGAAGGTAACACAACCCCAAACTCTAAGATAACTTAGGTTATGTTTTCTTCCTTTCCATAGTTCATATGGTGAAACCTTGGTATTCATCAAAGTTACCCTGTTATGCACGTGATAAGCTGAAAGTAATGCTTCACTCCATAAACTAAAAGGCAATTTAGCATTCAAGAGCATAGCATTTATCATTTCCGTAAGTGTACTATTTTTTTCGTTCAGCTAAACCATTCTATTGTGGGCTGTAGTGTGCACTTTTCTGATGTATGATGCCATGCTCTTCACAATAAAAATCAAATTCAGTAGGAAAAAAATCTCCACATCTATCACTACGAAAAATCTTAATCCTTTTCTCCTTTTGATTATCAACCTCAGATTTATAGTTCTTGAACATGTCAAAAAGCTTCATTTTTATGTTTCATTAAATACACATAAGTATATATAGAGAAATTATCTATAAAAGTGATAAAATATCTATTGCCACATCTACTTAAGACTCCAATCATTTCACATATCTCAGAATGCACAAGTTCTAACAATTGTGTATTTCTTTCAGCCTTAGGAAAATGTTGTTTAGACAACTTTGCTTGAATGTAGATTGGGCATTTAGCATTTTTTACATGATTATGTGAAATCAAACCATGCTTAGACATAAATTTTAATGATCTAAAATTCAAATGAGCTAAATGACCATGCCACAAAGAAAAGGAGTCAACAGAGTAAGCCAAATCAGATGTGTTTTTATTAATAAATAACTTAAACATGCCATCACATGAGTATCATTTCCCAACAAACACTCCACTCTTAGGCAGGACCAACTTATCAGACTCGAGCAAGGCTTTAACGCCTTTCTTATAAAGAAGACTAGCAGATACAAAATTTTTCCTAATCTCCGGAACGTGGAGCACATTGAGTAAAACTAGTTTTTTTCCCTGAAGTAAACTGAAGTTCAACACTCCATTTGCCCAAAACCTTGACAGAATTATGATTCCTCATCGACACCACTTGTCCCATCCGTTGCCTCTTTGTAATCCTTAAAAAAAGGACTTCTCGTTGCAAACATGAACTGTAGTTCCGAAATCATACCACCAATTAGAATTTTTGCTCGAAGTTGCCATATGCAGTTTAGTAATCATGCCAATTTGCAATTCAGAAATCATGGCAACCACTTTATTGATGTCGTCTTCCACCACATTTGCATTATGGAAACTTCAAGTATTTTTTGTTTTCTGCTTTTTCCTGCTTCTGCATTCCTTCTTAAAATGTCCCTTTTTCCCACAATTATAACAACTTTTGTTATTCTTGTTGGAGTTGCCAAAGTTGTTTGTTTTAAAATTTTTTCTCTTGTTTCCACCAGAATTTTAATTCTAAGAATTTTTTTGATCCACAAAATTTACTTTTGACACCCGAGTTTCCTCTTCAATTAGCAAGTGTTTCTGAATTTGCTCAACAGTAAAATCTTTTGTGGTATGCAGAAGTTTCTTTCTGTAACCATTCCAACTAGGAGGCAATTTAGAAATAATAGCCCCCACTTGTAATGGTTCAGAAACTTTGACCTTTAGGTCTTTCAGTTTGGAAACAAAAATTTGCAATGAACTTGATCCATAACAGGTTCACTATCATTCATTGTAAATTCGAAGTACTTGAGAATGAAGAACTTATCTGCGCCTTACTTTTCATTATTGTACTTATTCTCCAAAGCCTTCCAAATTTCTCTTGGACACTTGGACGATGTAAACAGGTCATAGAGGCGATCGAAAAGTGCGTTCAGAATGTGTCCTCTGTAAACCAATTCATCCTCTTCACGTTTCTTTCGCGCTACTTTGGTCTCGTCGGAGTCGTTGTCAGTAATTTCCAGAAGTGGTGGTAGATTAGAATCCAAAACATACTGAACCTTTAGTGCAGTGAGTAAGAACATCATCTTGTCTTGCCAACGGATAAAATTCATTCCATCAAACCTATCCAGTTTTATGAAGTCCTGATTTGCTGATTCTCCTTCCTTTCAAATATCGCTTTAAAATTGTTGGAGAGAAAATTGCAAAATGAAAAAAAGAAAAAAAGAAAATTTTACGGCTAGAGGCGCATCAAAAGACACTGTCTTTAAGGCGATATTTGTCCCCACTCGTTTCGGGTTTACTACCGGATTAATGGCAAATCACCTCCAGGATTACTCTAACCAATATCTGCATATAGTAATTCTGAAGATTCGTTTCATAATTGATCCTCGAAATTGCGTATATAACTGAGAAATATGAGATTCAGAAGTTTGAATGTTCATTCTGAATTTTCAGAATCTTATATATGGACTTAACAACCATCCTTTCATAAAGGGACACAACCAATCAGATATAACTGTTATTTCTGGTGCCTTTCCGGAATTACTTTCAAAGTCACTAAAGTGTCACTAGAAATAAATGACTGAAAGAAAATAATTCTGAAAATTGGTAAAATATGGGCTGTTAGATCATATATAAATCAACGCGTTATACGCACTCTGCAAGCGTGCTAAGTACGCCCACTAAAGCTCACACAATGCGCCACATGCGTGCACGCGCGTGCGCGCGTGCAGTGCGGTGCACAATAATATGATCTATCTTTCCTCTAAAACATTTCAAAACAATTCAAATTATATGTATCATGTGCTTGCTTATAAGGAGAGAGAAAATTCCTTTTCTCCCCAATGTGGAACAAAGAACAAGACCTTTTGAGTCTTGAATTTCACTTACAATACAAACACATTACATAACAATCTATCACCAAAAATTATTGCGAATGGGGAAGGGGAGGGAGAGGGGGATAACAAATGGTTGCAATGAGCTTCGGCTCGGCACAACAGAAGAGCCATGTTCGCCATCTAACTGGTGCAAAGAACATTCTCTCGGGTTAACACTATCTTGCTTATAGTAAGTCGTAACGGTTTAGATTCACGATTTCACATACGCCAATGCTTTAATTAAAAGGACTCACCAAGTGAATACTTATACAATTTTCGAAAGACTAAATTCAACAACTAGCACTTTCGTTTTGGAGTGATGTGTTTTTCCGTGCTTAGCCTATATTTACCTACTAAGGCCCAAACTTGACATTGTTACACAGTAGCAAACACTTTTCTTTTTGGTCGATGTAGGATATACTGAGCACATCCGTCACTGCCCCAACCATCTGCGTTATGCACGATATTCCCGAACTCGCACATTCACAAAACCATGAGCAACATGAGTTTATAACCCATCTCGCAAAAATGTTCGCCAAAATTGAATGTTGTGGCCAGTAGGCAATATATCGTATCACATTTTTAGGTATTAGCTAATACTAGTTGACATAATGTAACCTAGAAGGCTCACTCTGAAACATTCAAAGATGGATAAATTTTTGCTGCTATCCTTAGAGAGTGTTTGAGATTCATTCTAAAATGATCAAACCTGATTAAATTCAAATTAAATAATGTATGAAGTATTTGGCAAAATTAAATAAACTGATTAAATCTACTACAATATACTCAAAACCGATTAAATCCAGAATCCTCATTTTTTTAGATTCTGATTTAATAAGTTTTGGAGAAGCAGGTTATAGCAAAGAATTACCAAAATATCCTCACATATACGTAGATATTAAATGCTCCATTTCAATTTGAACACATTACATGGTAATTTTGCCATACTAAACCTAATCTTCAATAACTTTTAATTTAGTATGCTCAAAATAGATTAAAGTAGATTTTAGAAACTGATTCATATTTAATCAAAATATACTTATAAGAATCAATCCCAAACGGCCTCTTATTGTAGGAATATAACTGCAATCCCTCGTATAACGATAATGAATGATCATGAGATATAGTAAACCGAAGACTCCACCGTAAAAGTGGCAAATGACATTTATGAGGCCGGATTATAGACTTGTTATTGCTAAGATATGAAAACATGAATTTTCTCAAACTAAATAATAAAAAAACAATCAACAACTAATCAACTCAAGTAATTACTACGGAATATATTATTTAAAGAAAAGATTTAGAGTAGCCTGAAATTCGGTTGAGACACGATAAAATAGGCTTTCTTGAAGACCGATACGTCCTGGAATTTGCACACCTAGTTAATGGTGTACCACCCAAAAGATACAACAACCGCTGAGTTTTGATGCTATAGAAATCCCTCTAGAACTTTAGAACATATGCAGACTCCAGAATGATAAATGAAATTATGTGTGTAATCGGATAAGAAGGAAGACAGAGGCAGTCTAAAAGAAATGATGTTCCTTTTGTATTGTATAACTGCTTTTTCTTCCAAGTGTAGAAAACTTACTTGATAAGAAAAGGGAAGGGAAATCATGACGTAGAGAATTAGTTAAAAGGTCTTTGAAAGTAATTAGGACAAGTCAAAATTTCTGTGCTCACTCTTACTTTAGTTTTAACCCAACAAGACTAGTAAGCATTACTGTGATTAGACGCCGAGTGCAAACCTTGCACTGCTTTCCTCGATTCTTTTTCAGTCCCGTTGGCGTTGAGTACATTGTTGCCGTACGAGACACTTGATGTGGCCGATACTTGGCTGGTGACGCCCGAAGAACCGTATGATCAACTACGTGAATCAAAGCAGAGGAAGAAGAGAAATTCCCCTTTTGCAGATGCCAATTTGGTACAGTGTCTTCCCATCTACACACGCTACGTTACAAAAGAGAAAATGGGGTCGGTCAACAGTTCTGCATGTGAGAGGTGGCATATCCGACGAAGAAGTTTGAGTGGAGCAACAACCTTATCCAGTTATATCTTCTTGTCTGAGCAAAAGCAATTGGCTCTTTCTCTCCCCCTCTCTTAACTCTCTGCTTGGCCTTTCAAAACTTACACTATCCAACAAATCAATTCCCAGATAGGGGTCATTGGCCAGTTTATATATAGTACATTAGACTACAAGGAAAGGTTGCAAATTTGCAGATGAACTCCAAGTGGCACCAGACAATCCAAAATCCCTGACAAGAAAGATCAAATGGAAAGGTGATATATCCAATAAACCTAGTTTGATTAGGACACTTTTGTCACCGAGTCCACGTGGGCGGCACGGCATTGACAAATACTGTGTTCAAAAGCAAGTATAACTCATCGTTCAACGTGCCCCGTCAGTACTCTGCTTCTACCTTTTCTCTGTTTTTCGATTCTAGCGTCTCGTTTTTGCTTGTTGGGTTCGAGAAAGAAATCAAAAGGGGAGGTAATGGAGAATCAGAAGCAAGTGGGTTCTTCATCACCACCTTCGTCATTCACAGCTGAGCTTTTTGGTACCAAGGAATCGCTGTCGCCACCGTCTTCTGCTGGGATTTTCGCGTCTATTTTTCCGCCTCCAGCCACGGTATTCTTTCCGTTGCTACTGCTGTTTCAGTTGGGTTACACTTGTCCAGTTTTGGGTTCTTGTCAATTTTACTTGGTATGCTTTTGCTTGATTGCACAATGCAATTTGATACAGGTCTTGTAGATTATGCTTGTTTGCTCTTTTCTCGTACCCACAAATGCAGATTAGAACAGCAATTTGAAGCCTAGATGTTTTTCTTTTTCTTAAATGAAGGGCTTGTCTTGATTTGAAATTTTGTCAAAGAGAGTCAGAATGGTTGGTTTTAGGTCTGGAATATGGAATAGATTAACAGTCTAAGCTTGTATAAAAGTTAGGAGCTCTTTCTTATTTCCGTTTCTCACGGGGTGTTAATGCTTGTTATGGATTTTCTAGTAGGATGACAATACATAAAGCAACCAGTTTAGTTTTATTAGATGGAGCTTTTTACTTGACAAACATATAATTGCAACCAGATATTGAGATACAAAATCTAGTTTTAAGAGAAAAAGATCACCATCAGCACTAACATATTGGCAAGTTTTACCGGGAACTCTAGAGGATCCGGATTCTGGTATTCAGTTCGATCTAGTAAATAGAATTTCAGAACCATATGGTGCACTTCATTTCCTCCATAAAGTTCTCTTGTTGCAACTTTTCTTTAGAGGGTTATACCTCTATATTTCTGATGCTTGAGTTCCTCTGGAGGATAAATCTGATTATCTAATTGTCTATTGTCCAGCTAACAGCTAAAGGGAGAAAAAAATGTGGTTCATAAATTGTTGATGGATAAACAGTTGTTGCAATTTGCAACCCGGGTTGTACGAAGATGGCTACAAACCCCCATGTAGAGTGCATCTTTTGTATGGTGGTTTGAACTTTGATGTCTAATTTGTTGTCTCCTTTGCATTTTACTAGATAAGATGAACAGACATGATGAATCTTAGAATAGATTGTTAGTTGCATACTTTTCCCCTCTTGCTAGTAAGGTTTTCAATTCTCTGATTTCAGGTTTTAGGGAGGAAGTCCATAAGCTCACAGTTCAAAGGACATGCGCAAAATCAGTTTACTGGGTGGAGCACCAAACAAGGAACTCCAGGTCTGCAGCATGACTAACCCTTACATGTTTTCCAGGAAATAAGATCGCTTCTTCTTTTTTTTTTTTCACCATGCCTGCCTTTTAGAAGGTCAGACCTTGTTGTATCTGACAATAAGGAGGACTACTTTTCCTAGAATTTAATTTTCTCCAGGGCGTGATTCCTGAGCATTAGGTAAGGGATCTATGGACATGCATGCAGATCGCAGAGTCATGTTAAAACTTATCAATACTCCAGTTCGGAAGATCGCATTGGGCTAAACCTTGTCAAAGACCTTTAATTTTGTACTCATCTCGTTTCTATAGTATGGACCCATTATTTTTTTCTGCTTTTACCTGCTGTATGAGATTCTGATTGTGGATTTCGTATTTGTTAATCAGTAGTTTTGCTTTTGGTACAGCTTATCCATCCTCTCATGGTGTGTTCAATTGACAGGTTATGTGCTTGACACATCTGGTACATCTATTTGGAAGAATAACACGGTCTAATTTTTTTTTTTCTCATATGTGATCTCTATTAAGTTATTTCTTGTCGGTTGCTTTTTGGCACTGTTTGATTAAAGATGGATCTTTCCTTATGTTACGTCTCATGTGAAGGAGAATGCCTTAATTCTGGCATTAGGATATTTATGGCTTCATATGCAATTCTTCAACAGACAATGTAGCCAGGAGTAGCGAAGGTGCGAGCAATAGCAGTTTCAATAAGGAAAGAAGTTCAATTTTCCAGGAAAGAGTAGAACCGTGTCCTCTAAGTTCATCTCTTTACTATGGAGGGCAAGAAGATATGTACGTGAGGTCATCAAGTGATCAAACCTCACAGTCATGCTCTATAGTAAGTCCCTGATTTTGCTGCAGAAACATTATGTTAACATATATAGCATTGTTAGCATGATTGATTAATGCGATGCATGCATTGAGAGTTACCGAACTTGTGAATGCAACAGTTCAAGAAAGATGGGGGAGAAGAAGATCCTGATGGAAACCAGTTGCACGGTGCTTCCAGAGGAAATTGGTGGCAAGGTATAGTAGTTGCTGATATCTGTACAATGTTAGGAAAATTTATTGCAGTAGAGCTAGGGATTCTCTAACATATCGGACTCGTTTATTTGCAGGTTCACTTTATTATTAGAACTTTGCCCCGCAAATGCTGGTGAATTTTCCATCTATTTGCTAAGGTATATGTTGCATCATTATTATCATTCATTGGTGCTAGTTTTTAGATTTTACTTTCTTGACACGTGCTGTCAAAAACTGGCAAGGGAAAGACGATAAAGCATACAAAGTCATCAGAAGTACTCATTGTGAATTCTCTTTTTCTGCTTAGCTATTTGGAAACTTGTTGGGCATGATTTCCTATGTCCACAACCATCAGAAAAATAGTCTCTCTCTCTCTCTCTCTCTCTCTCACATGCATGCACGCAAGTCAGAGTGTGTGGTAGAGCAGATACATATTCTCCTTGATGTGTTTTACTTCCTTTGAATTTCAATCTACTCGTAGGGCATTAACATTGTTTAGGGCCATTGTGTTTCTTCTGTATTATTTACGAAATAGCGTTTGCAAAACTATATCCTTTCACAGCATCAGATAATCAGCTATACGTAAGCACATTCCGTGATTGCAATAATTGCAGAAAAATAGCCGGGAGAAGTCTTAACAGATTATTAAGCAATGTGTATCATTAACATTTCTTCCTTCTAGATTGCTGAGCAATATGTGTGTTTTCCTTTCTTACTTAAGTGGGTAGATGTTCCTATCTCTTCGAGTAAATTGTTTGATTTGTTGTTAATTTCTTTCGTATCTAATAATGCAGGAAATTCAGGCTTGGTAATAGTTTGATTTGGCTTTGATTTATGGAAGGTAGTGCGGTAGTTGTAGGTAGCTGGTTGTTGCCAGAAGATATGTTGGGAGTCACGAAGTACATATAAGATATGTTTTCCAATATTTTTACTTATATTTTTATAGAATCTTTTGTAACTGGAAATAATGACTGAGAAGCTCTGCAAACTTTTCTTCTAAGATTTCTTATGTAACTGAACAATACACGTTTGTTTTGTGCCTCTACATGTAAGAGGATAGAACACAGCTTTGTCACATTGAAGCTCTTCTTAGTTTTATATGCCGGGTGGTGTGGGAGGTGGGTGTGGTGTTCTGGAATATGCAATAATATCTGAAAGCTTTCATGCAGAACCCCTCTTCTTTCCTCTGGTTGCATTTTATCCTGGATGCTATTGGGATCCATTTGATGCATCTGTAGATGCTTTAGTTGGAGTTGTCACTCTCTATGCTGAGTTTTTCTCTCTCAGCATGATCCTTTTTCTTTCTGATAGATTCTGTCATCATGCTTACAGAAGTCATTGGCTGTGAATAGTTTGGTGATGCTGTTATCAACAGTTGTGACTCCTCCTTGAAACCTGCATCTTACAACTGTCTAGTTCTTCTCTCCGTGTTACATGTTTATGTCTTCAGTATTTGATATTAATGTTAGTATGTTACACACGATTGTGCTGATATAGATTTGGAAAACCTATTCTCTTGCAGGCAATGACATTTTGTTGAATGAAAAGTAATACAGTTGTAATTGCATCTCAAGTGGCATCCATTATAAACGATGCAACAACCTTGGTAAACGTTGCATCCAAATTTCAGCGTTTCATAGCTGCACTTATGCTTTAGTAGTCTGTAAGCCCTCCATTGCCACTTAAACTTGGCAATAGTCCATAGACTGAGAAACTGACTGGCAATTTTTCTGCGTAAGTCGTTCAACGTCCATGCCTTGTCGGGAAAAGTTGGTCCTCTGGGTTTAGCACCTAAGAAAGACAAGGAGTGTTATCCTTATAGAAATAGCTCTTGAACGTGAAGACAGAATGAACAGACCCTATTTGCTGCGACACCAATTCTCCCTGCTCTAGGCTTGATCCATGATCCCCAGTACTAGTTGATCCGCTCTTTTCCTGCCTCTAGGTTTTGTCGTCCTACTTAGTACCCAATATGATAAGTACGTTGCATTGTTTTAAGGTGATCGGGAGCCACCAAACTTGATAGAGGTCAGAGTTATTAGGCACATTGTAGACTCCCAATCTGAACTTGGAAGCATGTCTCAGTGGCAAATCAATGCCCAGTGAAATCCAGAAGCTTGGTTTCTGCCCTAGTTTTTCCTACTACAACCAAAGCCAGAACTATCATCCTGCTTGTGTTGCCTTAAATGATCAAGAGTTCATGTCAGTCACTCAACACATCCCTTTCAATCACTAGAAAACCAGAACTTGAATTTGAAAGGCAAATGCACCAAGTTACACTAGTGTGATGCCTTCAGGTTCCTATTCAGACGCACAAGAGCAACATCACACTATGGTTGTTGGTGTCATAGTTGTCAATCACCGAACATTTGGCAATGCTTGCTATTTCAACTAACCTAAGGTCGGTAACTACAATAATCAGTACTTTGTTTACCCTCGCAGGAGATGCAAAGAAAAAGCCTTTCATAGGCAGCTGCCATCTTAGTGGCAGTGAACAAATTCAAACCCCTTTCCCTAGCCATTTTACCTCTCTGCTCTAGAATTCCTCTTCCGTCTCCCCAAACTTCGTAAAGAGATTTTCTCAATGATGCTACTGTAGGAGAAAACGTATAACCCACTTCTTTCCCAACAATAACAGACCCCATAATGCTGGCAAGCTTCGTGGCCATCACCGGAGTACCGGAAAGCACTGCTTCTAATAAGGTGTGGTCCAAACCCTGAGCTCGTAGAGTAGGGTTAACAAAAATATCAATCGCGTTGTAAAACCTAGCTAGTTGTTCCTGTTCTAATGGCCCCAAAACCAGTAAATTGGCCCCAAGATCTTTGTATCTAGCACCCCATGGCCCATCTCCTGCAACCAGAATGATAACATGTTCCTTAAAAGTAGAATTTTCTGATAAAATCTGCTTCAGAGCTTCAAACATTACTGGATGTCCTTTATCCTTAACCAACCTGCTTGCCATTCCTATAACCAATGACTTGGATTCAGGAATGCCAAATTTCATCTTAAAATCATTACCTCTGGAGACATCTGGCTTGAAAACCTCCTCATCTATCCCATTTAGAATCACATGAACGCGTTCTTCTGGTATCATGTAGATCCTTTTCAGGATATCCCCTGCGTGATCGCTTGTAGCAACATGGTGAGCATAGTCAGGGAAAAACTTCACCTCTTCAACAACTTTCATAGCTCTTTCTGTCAATGCATATGCCCTAGGTTCTTCTGGAGCTCGCAGAAGTTCCTGAATGATGTCAGAATGAATGGATTCATACGCAATGCCATGCCAAGAAACAGCTAGTTTGGCAATATTGCGGGATCTTGTATGCAAAAGTCCTACACTTTCTGTATGGATCACGTCGAAGGGTTTTCCCGAAGAGTTTTGGGCTTGAAATAGACTCCAGGCCACAGCTTGGTTTAGGTATCCTGCAGCTGTTGCTTTTGAGAGATGAAAATGCAAATTGCTATTTGGGTATCTGGGGAAGGAAGAGTTTGAGGATGAAGTGGTGAAGATATGGAGTTCATGACCGCGTTTGGCTAGCGCAAGGTGGAGTGTCAAGGCGTGCCTTTCAAGCCCTCCAGCACGATATCTAGTAGGCCATTTCTTGACAAAGAGTGCGATTTTAAGGAGTTTTGGAGGTGGTTCAGAGGAAAACACGAGATGATTCCACGCAAATGAAAAAGTAAGGAGGTTAATTTTTTGGTTTTCCTTCTGCAGTACCATCATTTGGTCACTGGAACTGCAGGAGCTGGAACAATGAGACCAATAGAGGAATGATATTGATGAGAAGACAGAGAGGAAAATTATGATATAGCAGGGACACCGGAAACTGAAGAAACTGACGTGATCCTTTGACATGGTGAAGATCAAATGTGTTTCTATCCAAGAAAAATTCAAGAAACAACTGGTAGATGAAATCTGAGTAGAACAAATCTAGTAGAAGGAAGAGAGAGGATAAAAAAAGGACAGCTTGCCTGGAGGCGAGTAATTAGGAAGTTCTCCGAGTTTAAGCTCAGCAGGAGCCTTGTGTTCAACAAACATTGTTTCTTTTATCAAATTTCCTCCCTCGTCTTGGATTTCAACGACACTGCACATGGTTGTAACCTAGAATACTGAAGCAGACACTATAATATTACTATTTGAAGCAAATTCCTTATTAAAAAGTCAAGTAACAAGCTTGCTGGGGTAGGCGGGGTAGCAACAGCGTAGTTGACTTGAAGTACTACTATAAATTGCCCAAATTTCAAGCTGCTATTATTTAAAATGGAACCAAACAGAGGTTTCGAGTCCTGGTCACCCCCTGTAGACAATAAAAGATAGTAAACAAGCCTAAATTTTTTTTTTGGTGCTTAAATCATCTTCTGATGCTGTTCTCTCAGAATCCTATACATTTGAAGATTTCTACTTCAGGTGATGACGAATGAAAAGCCAGTACAAACTCATATAATCACGAACATACGATTTTCACCTAGTGAAGGCATGCAACACAATGCATATGTATATTACAAGTGCAGAGGGGACTAATATCACCAGGGGACCAATCGATGCCAAATCATACCAACTCCAACACCCCAGTTTCCCCAGCTTGATCTGGACCAAATCCACCAGCGCCAGCGTCAAGAACACACACCCTGAGGCCAACCCGAGGGCCGACGCCAGAATCCCGGCCCGCAGCACCTCCCTATTGACCTTCCCAACACTTTGCACGTCCACAACGCTGGCATCCCCGTCCTTGGCCGTCATCCTGATGGCCTGCTTGAGGCCCGAGGCCACTAGGCTGGAGAAGAGGAAGGAGCTGAAGGAGTAGACGTGGAAGGCCACGAGGTCCTCGGCCACGGATGTGCCTACGGCGCAGGCCGAGGCGGGGTCCAAGAGGGTGTAGCTAGGGTCATTGGGGTTGATGGAGAGGCCGAGGAAGACGGCCAGAGTGAAGAGGGAGTTCACATTGACAATACCATCCAAGGCCATGATGTGAATGCTGGTGCTTTTCCGGTCATTCATTTGTGATTGAACAACAAACTGTTTCTCCGAAAACTTTCCGCTGCATTCCTTTACCTTTTTGCTTGCTTAGGCTGAGGTCAAGGTGGCGTGCAAGTAAGGGGCAGAAACCTCTCTTCGCAGGCAAGGAATGGTCAGGTTGAAAAAACCCAAAAATTGAATGAAATCGCCGCTGCCGGGGATCGAACCCGGGTCACCCGCGTGACAGGCGGGAATACTTACCACTATACTACAACGACTTTGTTGGGGTGAGTTCTTCTATTTTTATATATTACCAGAGCAAAGCTATTATTAAGGGCTAATAATTAGTGCTTGTCTGTGTTTTGGCTTGGACGAAAGCCAATACACCTGGTCAACCAAACTCTATTGGTTCAGGCCTTTCTAAAGTCGTGCCATGTTGAAAATTTTGGTGGAATCGGAATCAGAATTAAAAATTTTGAGGCGCGTGAACGCTTTCTTTAAGACTTTATTTGTCCCCCATCGAAATCGAGTTTGCTGGTGGGTTAGCGACAAATAATCCTTCAGGATACAACAAAATCTATGAAAATCTGCAAAATCGAATATTCCCCTTGGAATTCTCTTTGGAGTAATGTACGTTTTTTGTTATAGAAATTTTGCAGAAAAAAAAAAGATTTCGAAATTTGGAAATCAGTATCTTAAAAGAACTGAAAAACATGTATTTATAAATCTGAAAAGTTGTGAATTTTTGGACAGACACAACTGTTGAAAATTCAAAACAGTTGTAACAGTTAAAAATAACTGACAATAAATCAAAATTTGAATTTAAATAAATCACACACCTTTTTCAATAAAACTATTTTTTCGAAAATTTCAAAATATTTTTCAAAAATAAGTCACGTTTTTCAGATTTATAAATGCTAAGTGCGCCTAAACTTGTGCACCTTTACGCGAGTAGCATGGGGGACTACCACCAAGTGTAAAGTAAAAACACTTTTGTCCTTATAAACTCTTTTCAAAACCCACTTTCAAGTAATGCGGGACAAAAGAGTGACTTGTTTTCAAACAACTCAACTCACAAAACCGAACATGCCATAATGCAATTCTGATACTTTTTCAAAAAGGTCATCCCACAGTACAACAAAATAAAAGGGAAAGGGGAGAAAGGGGAGAAAGGGAAATAGAGCGTTAAATGTAAAGAAAGGGAAATAGAATAAAAAAGTATAAAGTGGTGGGCCATGAGAGAGAAAATGAGTTAGTAGAGAGTTAAATGCGGAGAGTGAAATAAAATAAAAAAATATAAAAAGGTAAATATGTAAACATACCTACAAAATCTTTCTTAATTTAGAAGTGATCAATTTTAGTGGGACGACTCAAAAAGAAAAGATGATCAATTACTAAGGGACGGAGAGAATATTACTTAACTCGTAACTACAGAAAACTTTAGCTTTACAGCGGGGACATTTCCTAACGCTACAAATATAAGGAGAACAAAGAAACAAAATCAATTTCCTAAAAAGAATAATTTCCAAATCATCGCATGGATTGTGATGCACCGGACTGGACGTGTACAAGTATAACTTGAATAACTTTTGTACTGAATAATTTTACAATATAGAAGTTTAATTATTCGTAAGTAAAATATATTTAAAAAGTTTCTCTATAATAGGAAAGAAAAAGTTTCCTATTTCTTTCTCATCTTACTTGAAATATTACTTTTTTCCATGATGATCTAGAAAAATGGAGGAGTTATAGATGATTTATTCACAGGATACGATTGAACTAATTAAGTGACACGGGAAGGGGGAATACCTACAAGAAACATAGCTGGAACTGGAGTTCTATCCACAAGTTCTATAAGTCTAAAATGTTTAATGACAATTTGGGGCGTGGGTTGGGTAGGTGGGTGCATAGGCAGAGCCAGGTGGTACCGGTTGTCCCATGCCTACTTCTTCTTCTAACATTTTTTCAACTACGGAGTTAATATTCAACAAGGTGCGCGGAATGTCACAACCTCACTGCACACCTCAACTTTTTCACCTCTCACTCCTCCTATGGCAGCGGCTATTTTCTGATAATTTCTTCATTATATATTTGGTGCCCACCCTAAAAATAATTCCTGGCTCCGTGACTCAGTAGGTGGGGCTGGGGCTAGGGCTAGGGCTAGGGCTAGGGAAGAGAGAGTGGGTGTTGGAAGGAGTTCAAAATGCCTACAGGAAGCACACAGCTGGGAGTGGAGATGACCTGCTGTCCTTTTACATCCTCAGAAAGGTTTAGACGTCCAAGATTCCAGACTTATGGTCAAACATGTAGGTGATACTGCAAAACAACCTAACCAAACCTAACCAAACCCAAAAACCATTTGCAAAGCTTAGCTGAGGTAAGATTGGATCGCTTGGTTCTGATGCTTGTTTTCATTACAAGAAAAAATTTAAAGAAGTGGAGTTTTAACAAATGGCAGGTGAGTTGCGTAGATAGACAAATGTACGGTCCAACTACTTAACCCCAACAGATGAACACCCCTTACTAAGTTGGACATTACCCAACCAACCACCCTTCACTGTCTTATTCCTTGGTCTCTATTTCTAGGCCATAGCTGCTCCCTCTATTTCAGCCATATTACTCATAATCTCTCTCACTCTTCGTATAAACTATTGATTCATCAGTTGGTACATGGCTGTTGCGTTCCGAGAGGGAGAAACCTTGCTTCCTTCAGAGATGTTTGCTGACGACTATGTATGCTCCGGAAGCCAAGAAATCAACAAACAAGGGTCGAGCACAGAATCTGTTTTCAGTGGTTTTTGGTCAAGTTGTTCGTCTTCCTCCGATACTAGCACGCCAGTTGGGTCGGAGTTCGGCTCAAACGAGGGCGAAGAGGATGATTATATCGCTGAGTTGACTCGGAAGATGGCTGATTTCATGCTTCAAGGAGATGATGATGAAAACGCAGTTCCAAACTCGGCTTCTCATCAGAACACCAAGGTACAAGTTATTCCCCTTGTTTGCCCCATAATTTCAGGATTTTGGAGATACGCTTATACTAGTATAGACTTCTCCCCCTTTAAACTCTGATCCAAACAAATTATAACATTAACCTTGTTAAAGTCCCGTGTACACGGGAATTGGCTTCGGTTCTTGTACTTAATAGTTTTGCTTTTGGGCTAGACACCAAGTTTTAATATAATATCAGAGTTAGGCCTTGCTCGATCGAGGCTTGAGATCACCTCATATTCCAAGCTATGCGTTGCTTTTGGGTTAAGATAATTTTAGCTATGGAACTGCCTGAGTGCTGCTGGTACCTAATCTGTCGCTTGTTTTTGCTAATGAAGTCAAGTGGTTTGCTGGGGGCCTGGAAGAACCATCACGATATGAAGAACTCTAAGATTGAGTTCTCTAATCAAGCTTTCACCGGCGATCAGACAAAATCTATTCAAGTAAGACTACTTTTGAACTAATAATTGACAACTAGCTGGTAGCATCTAGTATTAACTTGTTAGCTATTTCTTTCTTTTGGTAGAATACTCAACAGCACGCTAACCACCGAGGTCGTGGAAGAAGAGGGAAGCTGAGCGATTCAGCTCAGCAACTCGAGGCTGAACGACAACATCGACATGCAAAACACATGCAATATAGAGGCAAAGCAGGTGACTATGGAAATTCTGCAAGGGTTGCTCGTCATCATGGTCAGTTACATGGTGGCTCGGGCTTGAGAGCCTTGTTCCTCGGAGGGTCCGGCTCAAGCAGTGCCTCATGTGGGACCGGCGTTTTCTTGCCACGTGGAACCATTAATACGCCGGCACCGCCCCGCAAAAAATCAGGTACTAATTATTTTCTTAACCCCTCCAACGAAAATGCGAATATATCGCGGTTATTGCATCTTGTAAAGAATGGCAAATGGAACAAAATATTTAGACAAGCGAACAAAATGTAAGCACTGAAATTAATGTCTCCTTTTTAAAACGGTAAAGAAAATTCGTACTACTCGAGAATACTCTACGTGTGTCACGTATAGTAGTTGCCGTTTTTATGGAAATGTAACTGGAGATTTAAAAGTTCTGCCAATAATTTATTTGAGTGGTGGTGGCCACGGCCCAAAGTGACGTAGGGTTTGTTGTACACATTCTTGACTTATTTTGCCAGTAAAATATGTTGGTTGAACACATTCTGATCGTAGATTCCCTTTTGGTGGTTGGAGTGGGCGAGTATCTGTTGTGTTGACCAGGAATCTAACCTGATCTATCTGTCTTTATGCCAATGGCTTTGTGACTTGCTACCCTCATCTCTTTTCTGGTTAGTTTTAGCATCTTATTCCATGAAAGCTCAGCTGCTTTAATTTGTTGCTTCCACGCCTGGTAGTTGTGGCATGTAGCGTCCATTATTAGACAAACCTTAATCGAGAATCTTTTTCTTTGGGCCCAGTTTTCCTCTTCAGCTTTTGGCCCAAAAGAAGAAAATGGGCCCAAAGAAAAAGATAACTACTGTTACTGTTACATGTTAATATATACCCGGGCTTTGAGATGAAGCGATATTTGAACTCTATTTTTATTACTTGAACTCGCCTTTTGTCGTCGAAAACTTTGAGTATCGCTACATAGTGACTTTAGCAATAAAAGTAGAACTCAATCATCACTTGCTTGATAGCTTCATATTTTGGTATACTTTAGAATATAAGAGTACTTGAAATGAGCTAAACTTCATACTAGCCATCCTTAGAATATTGCGTGGATATATTTGGCATAAGGTTGTTGACCTTACGAAACTTATAAAATGAGAGGAGCATAATCTGATTACTCAAGTGGTTAATATCAAGACAAAATGAGATTGGTACCGTATGTTACTTGATAACGAATAATTGAGAGGCGCAAATTAAACAACACACCCAAGGTTTGGATGTATGTTGCCTTTTCTTATCTACTATATATTAATACGGTCGCCCTCATCCTAATTGTGTATTTTTGCTATTTTTCAACAGGATGTTCAACGGTTCTTATACCCGCAAGAGTTTTGCAAGCTTTAAGCCAGCATTTCCAAAATGTAGATGCTAAGTCAAGTTCGAATGGTTGTGGTGATTTGACCTGTTACCCCAATCAACATGGTATATACACTTATTGTGCCCCCCCCCCCCCCCCCCCCCTCCCTCTCCCTCCCTCCCTCCCTCCCTCTTGATTTTGTCATGCTTTATCTATCCGATTTGACTCATCTTTGGTGCACACGCAGGGGCAGTACATAGTTAACAATAATTGCCGACTCTTTGCGGACAAATCATTGCTGTCTAAAATAGTGTGTAGAAAATTAAAAAATCAGTAAACCTGTATCGACTCTCAAGCACACCCGAGAGATTGATATCTAGACTACTGTACGAAGAGAATACTCTTTAGTGGGTGTCAATTATTGGTCCATTAGTTTGGTGTAAGAGAAATCTTTTTGTACAGACGATCTGAATTCTTAGAATAACAACACTCATCGAAGATATAAATGATACAATTTCGAGCCCAAAATCAAAAGTGAATACCTACATAAGCTAGCCTTCGTTTTGTGGAAGCTTTCCCATTGATCTTCTAGCGTGCATTACATAACATTGCGTACTCATTTTGCTTTATGTTCGGGGTTGCTTAAATTTGGATTCCTTGTTTGGATGAACTTGTTCAGAAGCCAAAGCGGGCGGTGACGGTGGTGCCTACAGTCAACAAAAGCGACAGTTGGAGTGCCAAACGCGGCCGGCAATGAGCCATCAAGACGTGATGCAGCTCCCACAAGAATGGACTTACTGATCGCCCACACCCACTTGCAAATGCCGTATTAAACTGGAAGAAGCAATAAATATCAAGGCAGTGAATATTCTGTCCAAAGATATGTTATGTATCTGAAAGCAATAAGCAAGGACGAATATGATCTAGTTGTTCTTTGTCTCTTACTAAAGGCTGAGGTCAACAGATCGGTTGATGTACAGATTAGATGGTGATTGAAGGGGATGTCCATGCATGTGCACTCCAAAATAGAAGGGAATAAGTACCACCACTTTTGCTTTTGTAGCTTCGGAGGAGTTGCAATATTTGCCATCAAAGTCTTTCCCATTTTACTACAGTATATCTTTTGTTTGGCATAATTGAACCTGACGTAATAAGAACAACTTAATTACAGATTTAGTGAAAAGAAAAGGGGTTAGCACATTAGATGATAGGAGAACACGTACTGTCGCTGGTCATAATAGTTTAAAAGGAATTTTTATCTTAACATAGTTGTTTTAAAACTTAATTACCTGAATATCGTATTCTCAACTTATTTACTAAACGTATGTGTTTTGGAAGAACGGTTTTGAAACTACGTTTTCTAAAGAACGCTCCTTATCTTTTCAAAATCTCATTTGATTACCTCATTTTTTTAAAAATATAAATTTGATCCCTCTCAAGTTTAGGAAATATAAAAATATAATCCTCAATCTTTATAAAAATTTTAGTACATGGCTTTCCTAACCAAATCAGAAGTTGGCCCCTAAAAACAAGTATAAAGCCTAACCAAATGGAAATTTATACTCTGAGCCCCATGAAAATTCCTTGTCTATTAAAATTGTACTTAGACTATGAAGTAGGAAAAACTGAGATTATTGAATTATTAAATCAAATAAATGAGACCTTAAATATTTGTAGAAATCATAGCAAAATGATATTACAATTATTAGCCAGTTAAAATGAATCGTAAAAGGGTTCAGAAATTGAAAACTACCGCTAACACCAAGATATAGCTACTAAAAGTCTAAAACAGATCGCTATAAAGCTGCTAATTCATATGTGTGTGATGAAATTATAGCCTATAGTATGGTAGTGAAATTAGTGAAAACTCTCTAAAAGTAGTTCAAAAGACACACCTAATCAATCACATGGACCGGTTATGGAAGATGTAGAAAGATAATAAAGGACTACTTAAACAAAGTAGATAAAAAAAAATTAAGAAAAAGTCAATTTCTATAGAAATAGATCCAACTGACAGCAATATAAATTGGATGAAAAGAAAGGCATATCTGAGATAAATAAAGCCGTTTCCAGTATGAACTTATGGACTAGAGAATCATATATTACTATGTAGGAGCATAGATCCCAGACTTAAATTTAGAAAAGAATTTTAAGTTTCATTATATATATAGCTATAAGAACAAGTTTAAGAAAATTATTCCCAAAGCTTGGAAGAAATGAGCCGGCATATATCTTGATATCGATTCTCTTTCAAATGCTAAACAAACAATCGATAACTAGGCATAAGTCCTAAAAATTGCCATAATAGATGGTGGTAGCCCTATGGTCATTAACCTAGGCTTATATTCAATTTTGATGATAACGAGCATTAATAATTATATTGTCTAATATGCATTGAGTTCATGAAGCGTTAGATGCAATCATACACTCATGAGACGAGCAATAAGATAAGCAAATGTCGATCAAAGATCTTCAATGGAACGCTTCAAAGATCATAGTAACGGAATACTTCAAAATCGATAAACATCTTTATCATCCATTTTCTTTGTAAGTTGATATAGAGATTTGATAAAGTATCAATGACTGTGACATAAAAATTGTTCATATATTTTCCTTGTATGCATGAACATTTCATATTTTGAAAATTAAGAAAAACTGCATTTTTAGAATACAATTGATTGCATTATTAAAACAATGACTACATCTTTTAGCCGATAGGTAATACAGTCGACCGCATTGTTGGAATTTCAAATTCCAACAGCTAGTTCTGAGAATACAGTCGAGTACATTTACCGATTTGGAGCGTTAATTTCCCCCACATACTTCAGAATGCTTATGTTTATTCCTACACCTATATAAACTGATTTTCAGTTAGTTTTTCAATCATCCATCTTATTTAAAACCTTCTTTCTTTGCAAATAATAAAAACTCAAACCATTTACTCAAACTCTTTTAGTCTTGATTGTTTTTTCATTTATTTAAGGGAGCAATCATTGTGAGTTTATATTTGAGAGAGAGAAAGAGAGAGAGAGAGAGAGAGAAACATTCATAAGTCATCAATAAACTTATGTCTCATTGTTGTTCTAGAGCTTAACTTTGATTTCATCAACTTGTAGAGAGTTACTCTTCGTACACAATCTTTCATGTTGAATTACTTGTATCAAATTTTCGGGTTGTCAAGTTTTGAAACTTTATGATTGTCAAAACTTATTCTTGATGTAGGTATATCATTAAGGGTTTGTAAGAGGTTAGGTCTTGACCTGAAAGGAATAGCATACAATTCTAGTGGATTCTAAGGTCTTTCGAGAGAATTCCTTGAAGTGATGGACGTAGGATTGAGGATAATTGATTATCAAGTATCTCTAAACCTTTCTCTCTTTATATTTAGCTTAGATACTTGAGAGTGACTTTGACGTACATTGCTCGAGTTATCTCTTGCTTTATATTATCAATTTTTACATAGTTTTAAAATCCTATTTACCCCGCTTTAGGTTTATTAATTGGTTTCAGGTGCTAATTTAGTAGAAAGACGTGCTAAGAAATATTTTAGGATTAATTTCAGATATGTACCCTAAAATATCACTCTAGAGAATCCAACCTTTTAAAAGTACCAAATGAGTACCTAATTATTTTTGAACCCAGCATGTCCGAAAGTTAACGGATGGACGATAGAATCCGTTAAAAAGTACAGGGACATCACTGTTTTATAAAAAAAAAATATGCACGTTCCTTCTCCTACTTTCAGAATCTTACAGCAGAGATTGCTAGTACCCCACATCTCCTTCGAGAATCTTGCGCTGCTCCGGATAGCAACCGATCTATCGCATGGTATGAGTCGTCTTTGACTAAAATTTGGTGGCCCGTGAATTAGAAGAGGCTGTGAATCATGTGCAAGTGGCCAGGAGAGCTGAATGTTTCATGTTCAAACCAGTCACGCGTATTACCTGCCTCTGAATGCCTCCCACCGTGGGGGCATGCAATGGTCCACCCCTGGGAATTTAAGGACCCCTTTTGCTATTTTAAATATGCATATATGAATTTCTTTACTGCTAACCTGCTTATAAAACGATACTTACAAGCTCTTGTATAATACTCCTTACGTCCTTTAAAGATCGATCTATTTGACTTTACACGTATATTAAGGATTTAAGTTATATATTATGTATCTTTCTCATTTTATTCTTTAAAGAGAAGGGGGAAGAGAGTGGGCCATGAGAGAGAAAATTGGTTGGTAGAGTGTTAAATGTAGAAAGAAAAATAGAATAAAAAAGTATAAAAAAAGTAAATATGTAAAAATACCTACAGAATCTTTCCAAATTTAGAAGTGATCAATTTTTGTGGGACGACCCAAAAAGAAAATACGATCAGTTTTTTTAGGGACGGAGGGAGTATTAATTAACAGTCGTTTGATATTTTTAGTAATTTTTCTGTAAACACTTTTATCGACATTTCTTAAGAACACTTTTTTTATCGTCACTAAATGAAAGTACTAAAAATATTTTAATAATAATTAATTATCGTTATATATAGATGATTGCATGTATCTTTTTACAACTTTAATAGCAGTCAAAATTTTTTGATATACATGTATGTAAATAGATAAAATAGTAAGTTGGAAGAAAACTATTACTCCGTACCAGATTTTGGCCACCCCAATGGACAATTTATAGACCACAAACTCAAGTCCCTATAATTCTGTAAAGAGTGAAATTCACACTTTTTTTGTGACTCAATAATCTACTGGCAATGCATTTTTTAGTACACGCTAAAAAATCCACACCTTTTTAAAAAATATTTCCCTTATTATTATTATTATTATTTTTGTATTTTGAAAATTGCATGCTAGATATGAATCCCTTCCCCATATCTCTCATGGATTTGGATCCACTCGAGTTACCAAACAAATTTTACCCGTAGAGTTTCTCTATTTATTTTCTATTGAAGTGTCACAGTCTAACAACACGAATGCGAGAAGCATGAGAAAACAAAGGGGACTACCCAGTTGTGAAACCCCATCTTCTAAACACTTATGTTATTTGATCGAAATTCTTGTAGCATGTCAAAATGTAGGTCTAACAGTTGAGTTTTTAAATGGAAATTCTGGAGATGAAATTACTTTGGTAATTGTAGATTACCAGGAGTCTGCACATACCTCTTTATGAATTCTTTTCATTTATTCATTCCCTTCCATGTCACAGGGATTATTGTTCCTGTTCCACGGGTGGAGTTCGTCCGATCCACATTTTTTTTTTTTTAATCCTGATTTCATCAATTTCATCCGAATAAATGGAAAAAAGAAAAACATGAAAAAGACAAGTAGAGACCAACTGTTATGTCGTGTAAATGTGTGAGGGCTCGGTCACCTGAACATGAAACAAGAACATCTTATTGATGCTTTAGAAGTTTCAAATTTCTGAATGACATAAAATTCGACCTTTACCTTGAATACTTTCCCGTCTTTTCCATCCGTGCGGAAAAAGTTATGAAATGTCAATACCAACCAGAAATGCTGAACTAACTCCACAGCTGCAATTACTTTGATGTCTCTAAACAATCCAAATTCGTGATGGAGGGAGGCTGGGATATGAGAAAAGAAAGAGCGAAAACAACATAAGAAAGAGAAAAGGACGGGGGTTTGGGCCTTGGGTTGATATAGTTTGATATTTTATATGGGCCAAACTGGCCTGCATAGATGGGCTTGATCTTGAATGAATTCGGTTCATATGGACTAGTTCATGTTATATGGGCTCAACTCAGGCCCAGCTTAACTCCCCGGAGCTCAATTTGGATATGGAAAATTTTTGTTCTGCCGACCAGATAGCAACAAACGATGGTCGCTATGTACTTCTAGTGACATTCATCTATTAACGTTAATAAGGTGTTGTTAAGAGTTATTGTCAAAGGTTTTAACTAAAAGTGGCACTGACCATGTGTAGCGGCCATGGAACAGTACTATATGGAGGGTTAAAGGCACCCTACAAACCAAGTAGCAGCAAAAAGTTACCCCTTGGCTATTGTCTCTCTGAAAAGAAAATGTGGCGCAACACTTAAATCTGCTTATAAGACTGACAGACTGCACATGGTTTTGATAAAATTTAAATCTTCTTTCACAATATGATCACTATCCAGCATTTCTTATTAAGTTTGAGGAAGATATGGAAGGGAGGGAGATAATACAACTAGCTATTCAGCTAGTACATCTTTTGATAGTTGTATCAAGAAACTTTGACATCGATTGACCTACACCACCATTGGAAACACCTGAGTTGTGTAGAACCATAGCCCTGGCCCAACTACATCCCGTTGACCAACGAATTGGTATATGCAAACGAAACATAAGAAGGCAACGACCATGTTATAATGAGGACGAGATGGAAAACGAAAATGGAAGTTGACAAAAAATTGGAACAGTTATAGACGGTAATACTGTTGGCAAAGATAGAACTTGGCAGATTACTCGAAAGGAGAACTTCTTGCCGTTGTTCTCAGTTCATTCCCAATTTGGAAGTTCACCAATCATGAACAGAAAGTACGAAATACTGTAGAAGTTAAGAAGCCCATGAGTGTTCGATCATTCATTTGAAGATAAGGCCGGATTCATGTTGATTTGGGATGACATAAGAGGGAACATCCCTTTATTTCTCCATGTTATTTGTGTTTGCATGATCGGTGTCCATTAAGTAGGCCAAACTTGAGAATATACACTCCTAAAAGATGTCGAAAGCAAAGCTCCTTTATTTAGCAACTTCCTGCAGGAAGATTGGATGTATCATCAACCCTACTGCCGAAAATCAAGAACCCTAACCCGTGCCCTGCGACCGCAACGAGGAAGACACCAACGTTGAAGGACATGACAGCAAGCATCACCATATAACTAAGGGCCATTCTAATAGCATGCACAATGGTCCGAAGTGAGCGGGTGGTGGTGGTGACCTTCAAGGCACTACCTTTGATCAACCGGCAATGAGAAAGCCATTCCATGAGAAATGAGAGCACAAAGACAAATATCAAGGCTAAGATGTACATGCCGGTTCGCTTTCCCGGCCACCCCGCGAAGAGAATCTCGGCGTTCTTGCCCCAGAAGAAGGTCATGTGCATGGTCATCATCGTGTGATGATGCGTGCTGTTTGAACCTGCGCCATCCATCGGTGATGGTGGCATCATTCCTCCCATGTCATGCTTTCCCTCCATAGTATCTGTACCAGACTTGTTTTTTAGGGTTAGGGTCCTTTTACTTCTGGAAAACAAAGGAAGCCAGCTAATGTATATGTAAGGGAACTTTTCTAATAGCAGGATGACTTAGTGAGTTATGTCGTACGATGTGTACTACATTTTCTGCTAAATGTAGTACATGAATTGACAATTTCTTATTTTCTATTTCATTTTTTTGGATCATTAGATTGACAGTTTCTTGGTCTCTTGCCTTTTGTTGTATTGTGTTCGGCCAAAAGCAAAGATAAAAAAAACATGCACATATTCTAGTTTTTTAATTTCTCTTTCTCGAAGTATTAGTGGAGCTGACAAGTAATTAATAATAGCTTCTTGGAAATGTTAAGAAGTTAGCCAATAAATTGAAGGCGTGCGTGCTGCATAAATTTGGCTCGGTTATGTGATGAGTCGATCTGAAACGAAGCAAGTCTATAAACGAGGGAATATGAGTTCAGCTAAAAATGGTTTTCACTCTGAAACCTCTCTACTTGATAGATCGCCTATCCACTTACCTCTCAAGAGTGACTGGGAATGCAAACACAAACTGTCTTACCAATTTGAGCATGTACCCTGTATGTTAACCTACATTAGGACCACTTACGTACCACTCTCTAGTTTTCTTCTAGGGGAAAGTAGGGAATGACCCCCTCTACTTTACTCATTGTACGATTTGCCCCCCTCCACTTCAAAATTAACCACTAAACCCCCCCACACTTACAGAAATTGGGCACCTTAGACGGAAACCGTTAAATTTAACAGCGCGTGGTCAACACGCGCGCTGACTAACGATTTTTTTTTGTAAATGACGTTTTTGCCCATTCTGTTATGGGTAATTAACTAATGACCCCCTGTACTATAGACGGTGTGCGATTTCCCCCCTCTACTTCAAACATAACCACTAACCCCCCCCCCCACACTTACGAAAATTGGGCACTTTAGACGGGTTCGTTTTGAATATTCGTGAAATGACCAAAATACCCTTATTTCCTTACCCTATTTAAGTTTAATACCATTCTTTCAACTTCTTTTTCTCTCCTCTCATACTTTTTACTCAATCCCACATACACACACTCCACGCACACCCAGCACGCACGCACGCACGTGCACACACACACACACACACACACACACACACACATACCCTAAACCCAGACACAGACGCGCACCCACTGCAAACATACACACACGCTACTCGCATGCGACTATGGTGGCAACGTCATCGCGAATCTGGTGCAGCCCCAGCGGCGTGTAGCCAGTCACGGTGGTCATGTGACGCTGCTTGGCGCGATGTTGTGGATTGGGGTGGAATGACGACGGAGGTTAGACCTGCGATTTGGGGACGTGGTCGTCGATCGTGGTGGCAGGGATCTGGACGGATGTGCGGCAATTAGACGCCGATAGCCTGTGTCTGTGGGGATTGATGTTACCGGTGTTGATTGCGTCGGTCGGTTGGTGGCCGATGAAGAAGCCCCACTGGCTTGCAGACGCAAGGTGGTGGGAAATGGCAGGGATGAGGCAACTCACGACGATGTGTAGCCAGACAGTATAAAGTTGGGGGAGTTGGCCAGAATGGTGGTTACTGTGACGCTGATCATGGTAGTTGTTGCGCCGGTGATATACCAACAGCAATCGTGGTTCCTTTTTTTTTTTTTTGTAACTCCCTGGTGGTCGGAGAAAAAGACCAGTGGTTGTGCTCAGTGAATCACCAATTGTAGCGGGGTTGACCAGAAGAGGAGGTGCAGATTGCAGCAATCCCTTGTTTGCAATGAATCTGGTAGCGCAGAATGGGGTGGGGGGTGGGGAATGAAGGGGGGGCGGGGGGGGGGGAGGGTCATGGGCAAAATTGTCATTTAAATTTAACGGTTTCCATTTAATGTGCCCAATTTCTGTAAGTGTAAGGGGGTTTAGTGGTTAATTTTGAAGTTGAGGAGGGGAAATTGCACACCGTGTATAGTACAGGGGGTCATTAACTAATAAAAAATAAGGGTATTTTGGTCATTTCACACTATTCATAACGGACCCGTCTAAGGTGCCCAATTTCTGTAAGTGTGGGGGGGTTTAGTGGTTAATTTTGAAGTGGAGGGGGGCAAATCGCACAACGAGTAAAGTAGAGGGGGTCATTCCCTACTTTCCCATTTCTTCTACAATTCACTTCAATCGTTTAATTTCTTATTTATTTCTAATCCTATTTCCATTTCAGTGTTTCTGAAGTTGAAATACATGAGGGGGATTTAGAATATGGCAGAAAAGAAAACAAGAACGGCCCCTCCGACCCAGCTAGGGATGCAATGACGGCACTTTGACTTTGTATTTAATTCAATAATAATCGCTGACCAGAAGGCAAGACAAGGCAAGTTTCATGCCTTGGTCTGGGCTCTCTCTAAGTTGACTTACCAATAATACAAACGGGCTCTCTCTAACTGATCAGCATGTCTAACTATATATTTCAGGTCATGGTATTTGCATGAGGTAATATCATTCCCAACACGTGTGTTCTTCCACACCTATATATATATATATAAAAATATATGCTGCCTTATCTTCTTTTTCGAGGTGTAGAATGAAGAAGACCTCTGCATACACAATAATCACCCACAGATCATGCTTTTGAGTTAAGCCAAGCTTTGCAAGTGGATGTCAAAGATCTAAAAAGATCAATTCTCTTAAAAGAAGTGGAACCTCAAAAAGATTTAACACAGTCGGTCAAAAGATCTTTGATGATACAAATGATTAGAAAAATGGATTGCAAAATTTTTTAAGTACTCTTCTATTAGAAACGTGCATCGCTTGCCCACTCGGTACAATCCATACGAGAAAAGACGGTCTTCCTTCACCTTCGGAATACAGATGGCAACCGCGACGTCCCTTTCGATTGAGTAAATTTTCGAAGGGACATCTCGTTTGCCAAAGGGCCCATTATTGGGTACAAATTACCTCCTAATATATCTGTAAAGCGCAATGATGGGCACTATATGTAGGTCTACATATAGTTCCCATTATTGGGTACGAATGACCACCGAATATGTAAAGTCACACACAAATACATGTTACTACATTACCTGGGCACAAGATGTAGAAAACTTATTTGAGCCATTTGCTCCTAATAGATTAAACATACTCGAAGATGGGATGAGACTAGATTCACACCATTCTAGTTAAAGCTAAATATTTGAAGTTTTCAATCCGGACTTTCACTTTAACGAGATAATAGCTTTTATCTCGTGCGTTACACACGGGAGTAACAACTGTAAAGTAGTGATTAAAAGATCTCATACTTATATGCCAAATAATAATAACAGAATTGGTAGTGACAGAAAAATAATTAAAAAATTATCTTCAACTTTTTATATGAGTTTTCTTACCAATTTTTATTGTTAAAAATGACATTAAGTAATAATTGTTAGCTTTTAGCAACAAATGAAGATAGAAAATAATATATGAAATGATAAAAATAGTCTGTTCAAATAAGTAGTAACAATAATAGTGACAATACTAACAATAATAACCTATATGTTGAGGTTTGTGTCATTCAAGAGAACCAAGAAAAGAGTAAAGATGTATTAACAAATAATTGAGAATAAAATGGGAGATTGAGTAAACTATACATGTAAACTTGTAATGAAATAAAAGGAGGGGGATTATCTTTAGTGAGAGAGAGAGAGAACTAACAGAGAATATTGGGCTTATCTGAACAATAGAAAATATATAAGATTAAAGAGAGTATATAAAGAATTAGTTTTAACAAAATCTTAGAAATTAATGAAATTGCTATAAATAAAATTTTTAAATGGCATAAATTGATATAGAAGAGAGGAAATTATAAAATCTATTTGGTTGTTTGAATTTCAAATGACAAGAAGAAATTCAATTCAAATTTAATGATAGAGGAGGAGAGAGAAAGAAGGAATACAAATCATAATTAATAAGGTGAGTAAATTCAAGATATTTTTAAAAAAGTCAAAATAGAAAGTCCACGTGACGAAATAAGAGAGTGTCCAAGTAAGCAATGACTGGACAACTTTCTCTCAACTTCGACTTTCATATATATATATATATATATATATATATATATATATATATATATAATTAGATTTGAAGTTCTTCGCATTTCATTCATTATTGGGATTGCACCAAAGAATATTTGCAAAATTCTTGAGGAGATTTGAGGTTTGAAATTCACAGTTAAAGTAACTACCTTCACTAGTTATTTGTCAAATCGTCACCTACTAATTGGGTTTTCTCAAGCTAAAGTTATGGCATGTATAATTGGAGCCCAATAGCACCCCCCACCCCACCCAAAAATAGGGGGGGGGGGGAGAAATTTTCCCCACCACCACATTTTTATGTGATTCTTTTTCGTTCTAGTCTACATATAGTTCAAGCTTTTATTTTTCACATCACGTATGGATATGACTAACAATAGAGATGTCAATGGGCCGGCCTAGCGTGGGCCCAGCAGGCCAAAAGAGGGCCAGGGCCAAACCGGGCTTCGGGCCTTGCAAACCGGGGCGGGCCCAATGTGAGGTTATCCTGGCCTGGTCCAAGCCCTAGGCCCTAACTTTAGGGCCGGGCTTGGGCCAGGCCCGAGCCTGAATAAAAATTTATTTATTTTTTAAAAAAAATTCTTTTTATCCATGTTTTATGTTATGAAAAAAATTAAATTTAAGATAAATTTTTTCATAGGCCCTCCCTCCTTTAATCTCCATAAGCTTTTTATCAACTAATTTTTAAAAGGAAATTGTTCTATTATTGTTTTTACAAAAGATATTAAACGGGTTTTTATCCTTTTATATTCACAGGGTCGACAGAACACCGAGGTATTGGGTTTGTTCAATTGTAAGTCTCTGCCTCCTTTTCTTTCTAATTTAGATTCTCAAAATAATTTTTACTACAGTGAAGCATATCTTTAGTTTTTGAACAGGTTAATGCTGTATAGCTAGCTGAGTAGATATTTTTGTGGATATGGGTGTCACCCCTTTGGTGATTTTTGTTAATACATATCATTACCTACCAGAAAGAAGGTAGATCAGTTGTGCACACTCATGAGTTGCACTAAGATTGATTACCCACCTCTATTTTTTTTTTCATTTTAGTTCGCTATTCAGTCATAACAAAAAAGAAAACACCAAAGGCTAGTACAAGTATGAGTCCAAGATTGCCTACCCTTGCTTTCGTTCCTCCATTTACTTATGTTTGGAATCAGGTGCAAAAGAAAAGTGTCAGTGACGTGGGTAGAGTGAAAATGCATTGCATGCTTGTCTTAATTTTCTTACCCATTCGAAATGATTTTATATTCTTAGTGTACACTGCTTTTAGCTTTCATCTAATTAAGAATTTCTTGTTAAAGTTCATAGGTAAGATACCCAAGGGAATCGGGCCAGAATCGGGCTAGGCCATTTTAGGGCCGGGCCAAGCCTGTCTCTCAAATAATTTGGCCTGGCCCATGCCCAAGCCCTAAGGGTTAATTAGGGCCAGTCCGAGCCCAAAAAAGGGCTGGGCCAGCCCGGGCCAAAAGCCGGGCCAAGCCAGCTCGCAGGCCACCCGGCCTTTTTGACATCTCTAACTGACAATGTATGTGCCACTGATTAAAAAATTAATTGCTTATGTCGTACTAAAAGGATTCCAAATATCCAAATTATCAACAAACATTACAAGAACACTAAAGGTCTGTTTGAAAATATTATAGTTTTTAGTTTTGATTTTCTAAAAAATAAAAACCAAATTGTGATTTTTGTTTTGAAAAAGAACAAGTAGATCTTTGATACACCAGCATGTAAAATTCTAATTTTTGTTAAGAGAATTTTATTTTTCATTATGTTCATTCTTTCTCAAAACACCAGTTTCTATTACCACCAACCAACATCATCACGCCACAGTATCACTGCCACCAATAGCTAGTAACCACCACCCATCAGAATCAACTGCCAAAACAACGACGGAATTACCGCTATCCAAAAATTAGAGCCGATGAGATCGATGATTTTGGAGAGACGACACTGATGATCGACGGCAGTGGCGAGATCGACGGCGGGTGGTTAGTAGTGGTGAAATTTACGATGTTGATGTTGATCGATGGTGGTTGTGATATTGTCCGGTTGTGATGTTTTTCGACGTTGATCGATCATCGGTAGTTATGGCGGTACGCTTGGTGGTTAAAATGGTGGCGGCGGTGCTTGGTGGCTAAGATAGTGGCTGTGATGTTGTCGCTTGGTTGATGCGACGCGATGGTGGAGCACATTCGTGCGGTAGCAATGGCGGTCGGGTGGCGGCGATAAGGGACATCTGCTGGTGGCAACGGCAGGATTCTAGCGGCAATGTAAGAGATTTGTTGGTGTGACAACGGTAGGGTGGTGACAGTGGGGCAGATTTGTGGTGGCGTGATAGTGACGTGACGAAGGTAAGGTGGTTGGTTGGGGCTGCAGCGAGTGGTGACAGCGGTTGTTTTCTTGTGGTAGTGATGGTGAGGGCTTAGGGTAAGTAGTGGCAGTGATGAAAGTGATGAAAAGAAATGAGTTTTTTTTTTTAAATGGGAATAGCAAATTACTTTTAAGTGAAGTTTGATGATTAAATTTCAAGATAAAAATCAAAACTGAAAACCTAAAACTCAAAAATGGAGTTTTCAAAAAGTTTCCGGTTTAAAAACTAATTTTGAAAACTGAAGGGAAAAAGAAAAAAGAATTGTCCGTCAAACGGGTTTTTCTTCTCCAATTTACAAAATTGGAAACAAATTTGAAAATAAAAACTTTGTCAAATACTACCTAAATCTTGAATATCGTGAATTCAAAAATAAAGGGGTTATGGAACAAAGAAATTTTGAAATTCTTGGTTAATTTGAAATTCTAACAACAGTGTCTTGCTCACAATACTGATCGTGAGTGCAACCGAAATAAGTATCAATTATCTTGCTCACAATACTGATCCCCGAGTGTCATAGGAAAAGTATGAATTAAGTGAGCTCTTTCGTCAGTACTGCATTTCACAACAATAGGACAAAAAATTTCTGCAGTATCTTCCATACAGGGTGCTCTATATCATTATTCATTGCCCACTGAGGTAGCCCGTGTTCAGATTTGGGTGTAACCTGGCCTTTCTTTTGTTAGGAGCTTCGGTGTTGTAGTTGCTACTCACGGGTTTCTCTATTATTTGGCTTTTCTCTATTACTTTCCTTTATTTTGAGTACAAAATAACGGGAAAAATAATGATGAGTGTATTTTGCTCTTAAGAATTCAATGGGTGTGTCATAAAAGAAAGTAGACAAACAGAGTGAATTATTGCCGTGTTTAGATTATTACCCTCTTGCTCCATGATCAGAGTATGACAGATTAGAGCTTGGCGGCGTCAATCATTTCACCTTTGTGCTCGATTGTGTGCGCTACCTATTATGCTAGGAGCATAAAAATATGCATTCACAAACTAGCGCACAACTCATTCTATTCATGAATAAGAGTCCTCGAGAAGTAGTTGCTGCCAATAAACATCGTGTACAAAGAAAGAGGAAATGTATACTAACATCAGTTATTTGAAAAAACTCGCTCATAAAGTTATGTTTTCCTCAAAGCATGTATTACTTCTACCAAGTCGGAAGATAATATTCCACACTCAGTTTGCACCATCTTCTATAAGTATGATTGCTTCTACAAGTTAGAGCGATTAGACTACTGAGTGATGTATTTATTATCTCCGTCGTAATGCAACAAACATAGTGCAATGACTTAATTCGAAGAAAAGTCATCCCTCCTTATCACTTATCCACGCAATGAACGCAATTTTTGGTCAATTCAATGGTAGCCCCCCCCCCCCCCTTCCCATTTACACATGCCGTCCAGCATCTCTCTATCACGATAGTTTTGGTGACAGAAAATTATCATCAAAAGAGTTTTAAGTATAAAAAAAATTAGTTGCAAGCATGCATTTAACAATATTTTTTTTTATTATATCAGAGGTGTTGTAGTCCCTTCTCAGAATACATGCACTTCATTACCAACTCAAGTAGGTCATTGATAACTTCCAAGAAATTCAGCCCAATGGATTGCTTACAAGTTACAATCATTCTACCATCACCTTGACAAGCTTCTGCATAGCCCTTCAACCATCATTACTGCGTTTCAGCCACACTATATAATCGTATAAATTTCCATTTGGTTCCTGTAGATAGTAAAACATTGCCCCAACATTATACAATTGCAAATTCCCCACTTACTGCTACTCAAAAAAGGGTATCCATAAATCTTACTCCCTTTGTGGCTCTATTTGTAGTTTTGTCCCCTTCAATTTTTGCAATTTAGAGTTGTGTTAGCTTAATTTTGTGCATCAAACATTATTCATTCAATCCGATAATACTGTTCGAGTTCATCACGCTGTTATGTTCAGATCTCATCTTACAAAATCACAAAAAAAAAAAACCAAACGATCGCTTACGTGAACGTAAACGACTGCACAAAGCATGACATTAGCTAAGATAAAAGTGCCAATACAGCCGCCAATTTCTCACTCGCTGTTGCTTAAAGGTTTTCTATAAATCATGCAAATTATTATTAGTGTCGGTACACACGTTCCCAACAGCTAAGTCACTATATTGAGACACAAAAATGGTCGTACAAGGACGTCTTCAGCGACAAACTTTCATTTGCGACGAAAACATTAATATCATCTAACTATTATTTCTAAGCAAAATCTCTAGGGAACTGCTAATAATCGCAACCCCAGATTCTAATTACACTCTCTGATTATCAGCAACTCATTGGCGGCAGGTCGGAAGTCTTACCGGACAGCGGCGATACAGACTCCGGCGATTTCTTGAAAACCCTGCTGCCGAAGAAGAAGAAGCCCAGAGTGTGCCCGGCAACCGCCACAATGAAAACACCCGCGTTGAACGACATCACCGCGAGCATCACCAGGTAGGCCAGGCCCACGCGCAGCGCGTGCATCAGCGTCTGGGCCAGGCCGGCGGCCACGTGGTTGGCCTCCTGCTTGATGAAGCGGCTGTGTGAAAGCCACTCGACTATGAAGGCCAGGAAGAAGACGAAGACGAGGGCTAACGCGTACATGGCGGAGTTGGTTCCGGGCCAGCCCGAGAAGAGGATCTCTGAGTTTTTGCCCCAGAAGAAGGTCATGTGCATCATCATCATCCTGTGGTGAGGGTGTACCATGGTCCCAGTACTGTTCATGGTGGACGGAGCCATGCCCATGCCACCGTGCATGTGGCCGTCGTTCATACCGTGTTTTTCTCTCTCTTCAATGGGCTTGTGGCTCCCAGGGGAAGGTGATGGTTTAATAGATGAGGTGATGTGGTTCAAATATAGACTAAGATAGTTCAGTTGAGTAAATTTCGTGTGTCGTACAACGATTTTGAGTCCTGTGCTTTTTCGAAATATTCGTTTCGTACAACAAAAAATGATCATACACTCATTTTCAAATAAAAAAGATTTTATAGATACTTTTATATATTTATCTTTTTAATACTTTTTATTATATTTCTCTTTTCATATTTAAATCTCCGTGAACTCATATTTTTTTATCTTGCTCCATTTTCTTATATTTATTAATTTATTTCTCTCTCCACTATTAACATTCCACTATCTCATTTCTCTTTCCTACTCCACTTTGGGGTAGAATGAAAAACGGACAAAATATCACTTAAATCCTTAATCTGCATGAAAAACGTTGATTAAATTATGTGGGATGGAAGGAATATACCATATCAGGAAGATGTATTGTAGTGTATTCCTACTATCAGGAATCTTACTGTTAAGGCTGTAAAACAAACAAAGACCCACACGCTCGGTTCATATGTTCGGTTGTTTAGAAATCCGTTTGAGATGGATCCATGAAATGGGCAAAACAAAATGTGTATGAATTCTATTCTTGAAATGTGTCTAACATATTGAATGCAATGACTTTATTTTGGAGTTTTGACTTGCTTGAGATCAACATGTGAGATAGATAAACGAAGCTTGAATATGTCATATATAAGCTTAATTATACTTACACTCGGTTTGCCTCTCACATATAATCCCTTCATCTCAAATTAATTGATTGTTACATGTTTATTTAAGACATGAGTTATATTTTATAAATTTCTCATTCTATCACAAGAGAGAGAAAGAGAGGGGGACGAAAGAAAGTATGTCTGGAGAGAGAAATATAAGTTAGTAGAGGATTAAATGTGGAGAGAGAAAATAAAATTAAAAAAATATAAGAATAATAAGCATTAAAAAATAGGATCATTTGCACATAAAACCTTATAGTTTAGGGGTATGTCCGCATTTCAGCTTACTATTTAATTTTGGCAAAATTTACCTCACTGTTGTCCAATTTGTGCGTAAATTACCAAATGACGGGCTGAACTCCAATTTCTTGGATGCCCGTCAATTTCCCAGGGATAAAATTGTAACTTCAAACCGTTTGCCACGTTGGCAGCAACATCAGCCTTCAGATCAATGCCTTTTGGAGTCACCAAAACCTAGATGTTGTTCCCTCTCTGCAATTGTCGATCTTCACTACCTGTCCAAACCCTAATCCCAAATCCCTCACCTCTATTTCCCTCCTCCTTCTTCTTCTTTCCACCACCATTCACTAATCCCTACTTTTTCAAAACCCTAAACCTCCCTATAAATCCCTCATCCTCTGTGCCTCCTCCGCCGACAGCAAAACCCTTACCTCAATCCGTAATCCAAAGAATTGCCAAAAAACTCCACAACCTACCCTATAGTCTGGGTTCACGCCATCCAAAACCATTCAAGATTTTGCTTCCACCCACAACCACCCCATACCCTCTCTCTGCATATTCACGCACCCAAAGAGCGCCACCACCATACCCAGTTCACCACCACAACTACGATGCGCTGTGGGTTGGTATCGGCACATTATACATGCCCACCACTACTTCATTTCAGTTTGGCCCATAAGATTGCAGCATCATACAGGACCCCCGTGGGTTGAAGAGGAGTGGTCTTTCCCTTTGTATATTATGGAGGGAATTTGGTGGTGGTGGTGTGCATGTATGATGTAGCCATCAGGATTGTGCCGGATCTGACTATGCCAATATTTGCGACGGTGAAAATTGGAGTGGAGGGGTGAGGTTTACTGGAATGGGTTTTGAGATATGGTGATGGTGCAGGGGTAAGGTTTACTTGAATGATGGCAGTGGTGGCATGTATATTGTGGCTGCCAAGTGGACTAGTGTGGCTGCTAAGTGAAAAATATGATAGAAGTTACGAATTTGTCCTAAGAAATTGACGGGCATCCAAAAAATTGGATGTCAGCCTGTCAATTGGCGAATTGCACATCAATTGAGAAACCGTAAGGTAAATTGTGCCAAAATTGAAATAGTAAAATGAAATGCGCACTTACTCCTAAACTATAGGGTTTTATGTTCAAATGATCCTAAAAAATACTTATGGATCTTTCTTAATTTGAAAAGTTGTCAAATTTTTTTTCTGGACAGAGGGAGTAGTTAAGTATTATCAGGTAATCAAGAAGAAGGGTAATAATTACACTGCATTTTTGTAATCATGTTTTAGCAACACTTGTTGAAACTTTTGATGACATGTTTACAGGATCTAAAGATCTGAGACAATAAAGATACCTTAAGTGACACTTTTACAAATCTTTTAGCAACAAATGCAGGGCACAAATTGTCTATTGTGAAATGCAAGTATTAATTACTTACTTCAAGTATATTAAATAGGGACGAGCATTTAAAACGTTTAAACCAAACCAATCCAATCCCTCAAACCGGCCGCTCACAGACCGATTAAAAAAAACAATCAGGTTGATTTTTTTTTTCTTCCCCTTTTCCAAATTGATGTTCAGTTCGATTTGGTTTTTTCCATAGGTACGCTCAACCACGGTGGAGTTTACATATTGAAACCAGGTAGAGCTTAAAAAAATAATAATTGGTCAACCGATTTAGTATTTTGGAGCCTACACATTAAAATTAGGGTGGAGTTTACTTACATATGTTGTGGTTAAGTCCTAAGTTGGGTAAAAACTAAACAATTTTTGCCCATATCTTATGAATTTGGGCCTGTGGCGTCGGCCTATAGGCTATAATATATAGGCCAGACATAAATTTTTTTTGGGCTGGAAGAGTAGGCCAGAGCATGCAGTTACTAACTGCCCAATTGAATTTGGGCCTCCAGCAGTAGGCCCGTGTGGCTTGATGGTGCCTGTGTTAAATGGCTTAGTAGATTGGGCCTGTAGATTAGGCCTTATATTCTGGTAACTCATTTAGGCCGAAAGGCTAGAGATTAGGACTTGGGCCTAAGCTGTTTGGCTGCTTAGAAGGGTCTCTTTTAGCCTCTTTAAAAGGGGCTTGTAACCAGCTATTGGGTTCCTTTTGGCCACAAATTTTGGGCCTGTTTTGGCCTATTTAAATGTTTTGATTTTGGTTTATTTCAACACGCCGATATTGTTATAATTTCAAGAATTTATCTAAAATTACAAGATCATATTAAAATCTTATGCTTCGTTTTGCATGTCTAGATTAGGATAATGAACTTTAAATAATTAGTAGTTCTTACTTATTTTGACAGTAAGTGGCCCAGCTGAAGTTTATTGTCTTTTATAAGTTAAGATAATGATAAAATCACATTACGTTATGCTTATTATTTAAAAATATTAATCGGCTCGACGGAAGATCATACTTTAATTTTTAAGCAGAAAGAAAGGAAATAATAAGTTGCATGGATCAAATTATTTTCTGCCCAATAGCGACATAATTCGTGCTCATATTGCTTATAATGATTTTCAAATTGTTATGGGTGAAAAATCATTTGTATGTTAATAATCGGCCCACCAGAAAGTTATAAGTGATAAGTTATATTATTCTTGGGAAAAGATTTTGTGTATCTCCTTTTTTCATACAAACTAGTAAGGATTGCGTGTTTTGCACGATAATAAAAATATTCCAAATCTCGGTAGAAAATAATTAAAATTAATCAATACGACTATTATAATTAAACGATAATAACAAATCAGTTGTTAACTACTAATCAAATACTCAAAATATGAAAATTTCATTATCGAAAACATGGTCTTACTTTCAAACCCGAATTTTTCACGCCAATTATTATCAATATTTTTTACTATTTATCATACTTATTTCTTCCGTCACATCAAGTTGCCGGTAAACAGAATTCTGATTGTTTTATATTATATCTTGTTATCGAAGGTACATTGGCATTACAATTAGTCTCAAACATCTCCCATAAATATCTAACTCTCACGAAACACTACAAGTTTGATTGTACGACGATAAAAGTGATGAAAGTTTTTAGAGATAATTAATATCAAGTGTTTATATTGGAGTCATCTATTGTCATGTATTATGTTTTGATGGCATATATATGTCTAGCAAGTGAAATTGAGAATAAGTTTGAATTATAATTAAGTTGTATTACAAAAGTTCAATAACCAACATAAAAAAGATTATCTAAAATAAAGTGTCTAACATGAAGCGGTTATTATTAATAAATGTATAACAACGTTAGTAAAATGAAATGGGTTAGGAGCTTAGATGTTGCATCTTTAAAATCAAGAATCAATCAAGTTGAAGAGATCTATCAGGACACATATAGAAATTGAAGTGCTTAAGCAACAAATTTAGTGGCCTTAGCTTTCAATAATCTTTCTAAAGTTTTTTTATCATTCACCTTTAGATTTTGATACTTTTTCCTGCAAGTATTACTACTAAAATATAATCACTTATAATTTTCAGTATCATTCATTACCTACCATGTTTCTTTCTACCCAGTTATGACCATTTCTTGTTACAACGATTATTGGGGTCAAAATATTCCTTGTAGTTTATTTCCTTTTGGTGATGATCCATTCTACAACTCCCCCAGTCTCAAGAAAAAAAAATTAATTAAAAAATTGATTAGTTTTTTTAGTCTGTCTTTAAAAAATTGATTAGTTTTTAAATTAAAAAGATTTTGTAGCCATTTTTACAAGTTTACCCTTTGTAGACATTTTTTTATTCTACTTCCCTCTCCACATTTAATCATTCACCAACTCATTTTTCTCTACTGAATCAATTTCGTCCTGCCTCTCTCTCTTGGGATAAAACGAGAAATTCATAAAATAAGACTTATATTTTAAATAAACGTGCGTCAAATATGATCAAATATGATCAAATAAGACTTTCATGTATCTTTTATTTTAAGTTTTAAAGTACAAAACTAGTCTTTTTCAACTTTTTCTATCTTTAAGTTCCAATGTTCGAGTGCAATTTGTCTAAAACGATGCTTAATCTTAATTATACTTTCTTTTTTCTACTTTTCAATTAAAAAATCTATGGTGTAGTCTAAGTTTCTCTTGATAGTTTACTTTAAAGCTCTCTTTTATATTTATCTAGCATGATTTTGTTCATCATAGTGGTAAAATAAGGCTATTAATTTAGTTGTAGATGTAATTTAGCATATAGTTGCCTTAATTTTTTATTTTTAACACAAACTTTACCTACTTATCTAAAAAGTATATATATACATATGTGTTTGTGTATGTCCTTTTGAAATCCATATTATAAAATGTATGTGTGAAGTTGATATCAGATAGTGGTAATGAATTAAGTAACTTCAATAATATGCACAAACCTACGTTGTTCTCCCTATATTTATATATATGCATTACAGTTTTAATATAAATAAAATTCAACAAAAGTTCATCAAGAATAATTTGTAACCCAGATCATTCATTAAATAAAGACATGTATCATCAAAATAAAAAGAAAAAAACCATAATACCTATGGCATAAGGTTTTGAGAGTTAAGAAAATTATAGGGTTAATTACATACATGACATTGAGGTTAGGAGAAAATTATAAGTATGCCCATTAGTTAGAACAAATAACACTTATATCCGTTGACCAAAAGAAAATACTGAAAGGGTGTAAAAATCAAAATGCCCGTCACTTAGGAATGTAATTCTTCAAATGTCATTCATCATCCTTTCATCTCACCCATACAGCCCCGCCACATTACCACCACCATCATCTATTTATACTTTTAAGTTCCAACACATACATGCATCCACACACACGCATGCACCCATCCACACACACATAGACGACATGCACACATACCCACACACACAAGCCCCTTCCTCCCCCCCGCCACAACCACAACCATAATCGCATCTCACAATCATTGTGTTCTTTAGGTTTTTCAATTTTCTTCAGCCTTCTTACCCAATCAACTGGCACGGCTTTTTCATTCTACTCACTTGCAATAAACTATCACAATTCAACAAACCAAATGAACATAAATGAATATTTGAATTTGGGATTTAAAATTTGGAAGAAGATGTATAAAATTTCTTGTTTGCATCAAACTATTACGCAACACCACGGCAGCTGCCGCCATTAACTACCACCTAAGCAGCCTTCCACCACTGGCGTTCGCCGGTGCTGAGATGATATGGTTAGTGAGGCTGAGCCAGTTTGCTGACTTTCATGCTGAGTGCTTGCCAAGGAAGGTGCAGTGATGGGATGGGATGAGAATATATTTGGGTTAAAATCCTAATTTGAAAATTTAGGATTTGTAAAATTTTATATTGTATATACCTTGTAGATACAAAATGAAGGGAATATCAACATTTAAAAAGTACGTATCGACATAAACAAAAAAAATAATTTTTTTAATGGATCAATATGATTTTACCTTTTAAAATCTAATATCATTGACTGTAGTTCACCCTAATCTCAAGGACATGAGTCCCAAAATTATAAGAATCCACTATTTTACCAAAATACAAATTAACACAAACTTATAATAAAAGTTGAAAAAAGAAGGCTTAGTCAAACTTGTAGAGATTCTGGCTTTGTTATGTATCAATAAATGTAGTTATATGCAAAAGTTAATAGAGGCAATAGCTGGGACATCTTAATTTATAGAAAAAAAAACATGATACGTGGACTTATGAATGGTTCTCTAAGAAGTAGGGACAATGAAGGTGCATATTTTATCAATTTTGATGTTGATAAATTTTAAGGTTATGTTTGATAAGGTTTTCTTTAAAGGTGAACAGAGATTTAGTATCATATTTATACAATTGGGCTAGATCCACTCCCACATTTCTGTCACTTACAGATGCATTAGTGAACTTTTAACCTCTTTAGCAACAAATTGTTTATGATTAACTAAAAATATTATAGTTTAGGCTCACCTTCTTAAAAGTAAAAATATATTTTTTTGTAAACCTTTTATTTCTAAAAGGGTATTTTAGTGAAAAAATGTAGCCATTTTAATAGCTTGAAATTATTTTGTACGCTGGGGCGAGATCCTTTCCCGTTTTAGTTATATTAATAGTCTTTTTTGTCACAAAAATACATTAATGAGCCTCTTTAGCGTCAAAATATTTAAAGTTAGCCAAAATAATAGTATTTTAGCCTGACCATCTAAAAAGTCAAAATATTTAGAGAACTTCTCAACTTAAAAAGAATATTTTTAGAAAAAAAAAGAGAGTATGTAGTTATTTAACCCCTTGCATATAAAAACTTGAGAGTTTTCAAGTTAAAAAAGTTATTAATCATTTAAGCCGAAATAAATTAGAGTCTTTATTAATTGGGGTTCATCTAATCCTTTCACTTTATAAGAATGAAATATGTGATTACAATAACCATATGAAACATGTTATCATGTAAATATATGATACCTCGAGATATAATGCATCATAGAAAGACAATAACCATATAAAAGATATGTTGTCATGAAATAAGGGTATTCCAATAACTCTAATACGAATGTAGGATTATGCACTTACCACGAACTCAAGTTATAATTAGGAACAAAATGGTATGATAATATCAATTCTTATGCATTAAATGTTTTTTTAAATAAACTCCAGTTTTACTATAGATTTCTTACACCAATATGTGTGTAATTGAAATCTAGAATTAAACTTCAGTTTATGATAGTTTCAATGTACACAAATGTTTACATTGAAATATATATACATGCACAATAATTAAAATTTGTAGCATACACATCAACATACAAATCTAAAACACAAAATTTAAAAAGGAATAAGTTTCTGATAAAATATTCAATCTAGTTTAAGTAGATTATGTTTATATTTTTTAAGGCTATAGAAAACATTATTCTCTGCAAGTTATTTTTATTGATCGAAATTGAGGGAGAAGATGTAGTAGCTTGAGGTAGTTTATCTTTAACGTGAATGGAAGTAATAGGTTTTGATAAAAAAATTTCGGTAATAAAAAAATACGTAAGAGTTCAAGAGTGGTTTTATAGGTTTTTGCAAGTTTTTTTTTTCTTTCTAAAAGACAAAAGAATTCTTAACTCTAACTAGAGCATATATTCCTATAAGGATATTTTAAGGAAAGTTGCTTGATGTCCTAAGAGAAGCCAAATGCACTTTTAGTTTTTAACAACACTCTAATTTAATGTATTAATATGTTTGTATTGAAATCTATATACATGCAGAATAATTCAAATCTGTAACATACACATCAACATAGACATACGAAATACAAAATTAAAAAGATTGAATTTCTGACAAAATGTTGAATTTAGCTTAGGTACATTATATTTTTTGAAAAAGGCTTTATAGAAACTATGTTTTCTACAAGTTGTTTTCTTTAATCGAATATGACGGAGAAGATATAGTAACTCTATTATAGTTTAAGTCAAAATATGTCTTTACTCTGATAAAAGTATATATTCTAATAAAAATAATTTAACGAAAGAGACATGATATTATATGAAAAGTAAAAAATCCTTATTTTTTGAAACACTTATTAAAAATAGGTATTTAATAAAAAGAAAAGTTTTTAATCAAAAATCAAAACAATTCTTAACTCTAGTAAAAACATATATTCCAATAATGGTATTTTAAGGAAAGATGCTTGATATCTTATGAGAAGTCCAAAACACCCTCATTTTTAAATAAAACTCTAATTTAGAAAGGATATTTAATGGAAAAGAAATGTTATAATTCAAAAATACCCTTACTCATCCTTAATCTTTTATGAAAATATCAATTAGAAAATAGTACTTTAATGAAATAAGAGATTAACCATTTAAGCACGACGTGCTTTTATATATGTATAGATATAGATATAGATAAATTGTTTATCCTTAATTTATTTTATTATGTTAAATGATGAACTAACTATTCTCATCATGTGAATTTTTGACACTAACGTGCATGATTATTGTTATTATTTAGCGTATAGTCCTGCTGCAATTACTGGCTATCTTTCTTATATTGAATCATTGAACTGCACCAACGTTCTTCTAACTACCGTCCATCAATCTTCTAGCGGGGGACATGAGCTTGGAGGCGGTGAAAATGGTGGGATAAAAGGAGTGAATTCGGAAGAATGGAAGGGTTTATGGATGGGGAGAGAGAGAGAGAGAGAGAGAGAGAGAAGGGGTTGTAAATTTGCCCATCTAACTGATACTTAGGGCATTGGAAAACCCGTCTGATCGCTACACTTAGTAGCGATTAATTGCTTATAAGGGGCGCGGTCAGGAATTTTTGAACGGCGACAAAGGGCGCGAGAGACATCTTGAGCCAAAATGCCTAGACAGGTTTTAGTAGAAAAAATTGGAATCTAGGCCGTCCATGACTACACGTTGACGGTTAAATGGGTGGTAGAGAAATTTTTATTTCTCCACCGGTAAATGTGGATCGGCTCCACACACACATGATATATATATATATATATATATATATATATATATATATATATATATAGGGGACCGATCCACACCCACCGGTGGAGAAATAACAAATTTCTCCACCGAACCGCTGGTCTTACCAGCGGTTGGCCACGTGGGCCAAAAAGGCGAAAAAGGTGTACGGTCACTGCATTAATGGCAAAAAAGGCACGAGAAATGGCACGAGAAATGGTGAGAAAATGGCGAGAGAGAGAAAAAGGACACCAACCGCATGCACAACCAGCGGTTGGCATTAATATGCCTGCCACGTGCCGTCCCCCACCCCTGCCACGTGGCCCAACCCCATGGCCCCTGCCACGTGGCGTCCCCTCCCCCTGCCACGTGGCCCAACCGCTCCTACGACCCGCGGTTGGTCCCCTCCCTCTGCCACGTGGCGTCCCCTCCCCCTGCCACGTGGCCCAACCGCTCCTACGACCCGCGGTTGGTCCCCTCCCTCTGCCACGTGGCGTCCCCTCCCCTCATCCGCAGGGCCCAACCGCTCCTACAACCCGCGGTTGGTCCCTGCCCCCTCCCCTGCCACGTGGCGCCCCCCCGCGTGATGCCCCACCTGGTGTCCTTCCCCACGATGCCACGTGTCGTCCTTCCCTCCCCCGTGATGCCCCAACGTGGTGTCCTTCTGCCGAATTTTTTTTTTGCAGCAGCCTTTGACCGCATAAACACCCACCCTTCCTCACTTTTTTCTGTCTTTTTTCTTCTCTCTTCCTCGCTTCTCTCTTTATAATCCCCTCCCCCGAACCCTTCTTCTGCACTCTGTCATCTTTTACCAACTTCCTTCGTACTTCATATCTCACCTACATAATCTCCACAACAATACAAATCAAAAAATTTTACGCTAGAAGATCGTGGATAACCGCTAGAAGATCGGTAGTTTTTTCTTTAAATACATCAAGTCACAACAAGTAAGTATTTTGAATTTCCTTATAATTCAATGTTAGGTTTATACAAATCAGCGTATTACATTTATAGATTCCAAAACAGAGATTTTTTAGGGTGCCAAATATAGACAGTTTTTCACGAATTTATAAAAAATAGCTAGAGCTAGATTTTGCCAAAATACAAAAAAGAGACCCTAGTTATTCTTAAAGGATCTGTCTCAGGTAAAAATTTCAGATTTTTCCAAAGACTGGAAAGGGGTTAACTGATACGGGGAACCTTGTAACTCTGCAGTGTATTTTAAAATATCAAGCTAGCGCGATTTCGCGCGAAACTTTTATGAGAATCCTAGGATGTTGGGAAGTTCCATTCCCCAGGAATTCGGGCCATTCCGAAGCCGTTACCTATTTTTTTGGCCGAACGGCCCTTTAAGCGCTTGATCCGGACACCGGTTCGCGATTTTTGGGCGAAACCTCCGTAAAATACTTTTTATGTCAAGAATGAATTCAGGAAGCCTCAAGTAGCATTTCGAAGCACTTTTGATATTTTTTTATGCCAGGGGCATTTCGGTAATTCGCCGCCCCGAGAGGGGTATTTCGGTAATTTTACAGTGCTAAGTTTTTTGACGGACTTTTTAGTCCAGAAATATAATTACAAAACCTGAAATGTTGTTTTGAAGCTGACGTGGCGCGCGTAGGGGTGTTTTGGTAATTTTCCCGCGCCAAGGGGTGTTTTGGTAATTTTCCCGTGCCAAGTTTTTCAAACGACTTTTTAGTCCAGAAATGTAAGTAAACCACCTGAAATGTTGTTTTGAAGCTGGTTCGGGGGCGTTGGGGTGATAGTGAACGCTCAGGGGCATTTCGGTAATTTGCCGATGTTCGGGGGCTATTTTGCTAGGAAGGATCCAGCTTAAAATTCATACCTTAAAATAACTTTTAGTTCAGGAAAGGGTGTGAGACACCCGAAAACTTATTTTGTTCCAGATGTTCTGAACCTTGTGACGCACCGGCGATGACTGCCAGGGGATATTTTGCATAAGTAGCGGGTGTTTTGGTAACTTGCCCCCTTTAAAATTTTTCCTGATATATTTGGTATATAATTGACGTAATACATTTAAAAACTTGACTTTAAAGCGGTTTTGAGGTGTTGGAGGTGTAGGGGCCATCGGGCTATATATTGCTATATAACCACGTTGGCGCTAAATTCAGTGGGAACTAGCGTAATTAAGCGTTCGGAGTGGTGGGAATTGAGGATTTGTTTTAATACATTGAAATAATGACTATTGCTAATGTGTTGGTAAGCTAGGTTAAAGATCCAGTTATAGTTTTGGAATGTAAATATTATGGATATTATGGACGCTAAGTTGGTTTATAATTATATTTTGTTCTTAAAGGTATGAATTTCAGCTCTGGACCTCATGATACATCAATCCTATACGATGACGATGACCACGTCGCGAGGCACGTATTTGACGGTGTCGATAGGGGTGTTTTGGAAACAATTCAAAGCACAAGGCACCTTGAAGAGTGGGTACTAAACGAGGAACAAATACAGCTATTACACCGTCAAAATTTAACCCTGTTCACCGATCCCGGGAAATGGTCTCGACACGACGATTGCCTTATATCCGCTCTAGTTGAACGATGGAGGAGCGAGACGAACTCATTTCACTTCCGGTTTGGTGAAATGACTGTTACGTTAGAGGACGTCGGATTTATACTTGGAATCCCATGTCACGGCAGACCCGTTACTTTGAACGTGCCGTCTGCATCCATAGCGAATATGGCTATGCAGTATTTTCCGGGAATTCCAAGGGCAGCGCTTACAACAAACGGCGTCAAGCTTAAATGGCTGAGAGAGCAGTACGGCGTGCTACCGGATGAATACACTCCTCAAGATTTCGTGACGTATACGAAGGCATTCCTTCTGTATATTATTGGAGCTATATTACTTCCGACGCATTCGAAAAACACGGTGCATCCGAAGTATATGGTGTTCTTGGAGGATCTTGAGGAGGTATACTCCTATTCGTGGGGTTCAGCTGTCCTTGCGCACCTATATCGAGCACTGCATAAGGCTACGAGAAACGGTGCCAAGTCCATTGCCGCCTGCCTGACTCTATTACAGGTATGAGCATTTATTTTCTTGGTAGGATCCTTAGTCAATATATTCGGGATTAATTACTAATTCCATATAATGTTTGCATTCACAGGTTTGGTCTTACGAGAGGCTACCCATGGGTCGTCCACAACCGTTGGTAGATTCCGATGAGACGTGGCCTAGGGTGTGGGCCTGGGGGCCTACGACCAACCGGAGGTGGAGACGGGTAGACCCTCACCACCATCTAAAGTTCTATCGGGGGGAACTAGAGATACTAGATGCATCCCAGGTGACGTGGCAGCCATATGGCAAGGTGATGCATCTGTTGGATGAGTGGTGTTGGCAACTTCCGGTGTCGTACGTGCTGGCAGGTTTGGTTCGGGTGCCGCTCATTCACTTCGAAGAATGTGAGTTTCAGATGCCCGATCGAGCTATGAAGCAAGCTGGCTGTCCACAAGGGATACCAAAACCCGCTGTAGACATGCGGCCATACAGGGGTGGTCGAGGGCCGAACTTCGAGGTGGCTGATGCCTTGATTTTGTTGGGTGACGAGGTGCACCAGTGGAATACCTGGCAGGAAACGTATGATAGCCTTGTATCGCTGAAGCACGACGGCATTAGTACTGAGGAATACTTACAGTGGTTTCTCAGGGTGACGCGCACGAGGGTGAATCGCCCTTCCCAGGTGAAGAAGACATCGTACGCGCCACGTGAGGTCTATGACCAGTTCTGGGCATTGGCCATTGTAAGTCATGCTAGTGTTGTTTGATAATTTATTTGCGCACCTTATCGACCATTTGTCAAATATGATTAGCCATATTTTCTATGCATGTTTTTTAGGTTGACCAGGGCATTGAGGTGTTCAAGCAGCTGGAGTCGTTTGACTGGTTTGTCGCGCAGGCTCCTGACAATCTCAAGAGGTCCATTGAGAAGTACAAGACTGAAGTTCAAAACTTTAGTCTTGCGTACCGGGGTTACGAAGGGGAGCCGTCTAGTCGCCCTCGTCCTGAAGCGTACGACTATCAGCCCCAGAGTCAGGTGTGGGAGTCGTCTGGTCGCCCTCTTCCTGACGCGTACAACTATCAGCCCCAGAGTCAGGTGTGGGAGCCGTCTGGTCGCCCTCCTCCTGACGCGTACGACTATCAGCCCCAGAGTCAGGTGTGGGAGCCGTATAGTCGCTTGCCTCCTGACGCATACGACTCTCAGTGCCAGAGTCAGGTTCCCCAAGTAGGAATCCAGGCCTCGCGCCCAAGCTTTCGGTCGGACAAAGGACAAGCGACGAAGCCATTGAGGTCGGACAAGATGGCTTGGATCGACCGGCACTACTTCGGGCATGAGCCTGTCAATTCAGCAGACTTTCCCCTTGCGACATTCCTAGGTCATGAGGATATCAGAACGTTGGCGCCGGAGACAGATCTTTCAAATTTTGTCATGAACGCTTACATAGAACTGCTCCGGATTAGAGAGCAACGTTTTAACCGTTCTGAATATTTGAAGCTTAACATGTATCCCACTCATTTTGTGGAATTAACGGTGAGAGAATTCACAGAATGGAGGCGAGGGGGCGGCAGGAGTAAGTGGAAACCAGGTCGAAACGTGTTAGGCATGATGAACGCAGACTATCAATGTCCCGCTGCTGATGCGAACCTTATCATGATACCCTGTCATCATGCAAACCACTGGTTCCTATTAGTTCTCCATCCAGCGTTCAGAACGGTTCACATATACGATAGCCTAAGGGAGGACGAGCCTGGACAGCTGCTGGCACAGATGTACAACGAGTACATCACTTTAGTGGTTAGTATTTATTTTTTGACCTTGGCTCATAGTATATTGTTCTTGTCTCATAGGCTTGATTCTCGTTTTTATTGTTGGATGCAGACTACTGTCCTCTCGCTAGCATGCGGACGGCCACAGGGTGACCCTTGGACGGTCGTGATGATAAAGGACCGACCAAAGCAATATAACGGTCACGATTGCGGGATTTACGTCCTCAAGTACATGGACTACATTGCTCGCTCGGAAGTGCTCAAACACTCCTCGTGGACTAGGAAGGATGCCTTGACGTTTAGGTATAGGATAGCCTGGGAGCTGAAAAAGAATGAAGCTAGACGCATTCATTACCATTATCCTGACGTGCGTGGCTAGCTGCTGTGATGTTACAAAAAATTGTACCAAAAAGAAATGTACATAATTTTTCGCATGCTATGAATTTGGCGCTAAAATGTGCGCGAATATACCTTTCATATGACGGCATTCGAAAAAATTACGCGTCTCGCTTTTCGCCGAAATTCATAGAAATGGGCTAACTAGCGTGCATGAGGTGCAATGAGCGAAAAAAAAGTGACAAAAAAAATTTCAACTTTTTTCGGAAGCTATCAAATGCGGCCTATAGTGTGCCCGAATAGGCCCTTCCTAGGAAAACTCAAAAATTAATGTGTCTCGTTTTTCGCCGAAAGTCTTACAAATGGGCTAACTAGCGTGCCTGAAGTGCAATGAGCGGAAAAAAAGTGACAAAAAAAATTACAACTTTTTCGGAAGCTATCAAATGGGGCCTAAAGTGTGCCCGAATAGGCCCTTCCTAGGAAAACTCAAAAATTAATGTGTCTCGTTTTTCGCCGAAAGTCTTACAAATGGGCTAACTAGCGTGCCTGAAGTGCAATGAGCGGAAAAAAGTGACAAAAAAATTACAACTTTTTTCGGAAGCTATCAAATGGGGCCTAAAGTGTGCCCGAATAGGCCCTTCCTAGGAAAACTCAAAAATTAATGTGTCTCGTTTTTCGCCGAAAGTCTTACAAATGGGCTAACTAGCGTGCCTGAAGTGCAATGAGCGGAAAAAAAGTGACAAAAAAAATTACAACTTTTTTCGGAAGCTATCAAATGGGGCCTAAAGTGTGCCCGAATAGGCCCTTCCTAGGAAAACTCAAAAATTAATGTGTCTCGTTTTTCGTCGAAAGTCTTACAAATGGGCTAACTAGCGTGCCTGAAGTGCAATGAGCGGAAAAAAAGTGACAAAAAAAATTATAACTTTTTTCGGAAGCTATCAATTGGGGCCTAAAGTGTGCCCGAATAGGCCCTTCCTAGGAAAACTCAAAAATTAATGTGTCTCGTTTTTCGCCGAAAGTCTTACAAATGGGCTAACTAGCGTGCCTGAAGTGCAATGAGCGGAAAAAAAGTGACAAAAAAAATTACAACTTTTTTCGGAAGCTATCAATTGGGGCCTAAAGTGTGCCCGAAAACGGAGTTACCAAAAATATCAATAATCCACAAATCAAATCACAAATTAAAGATTGCACAAACCAAATCACAAATTTAAACATTATAAAAGTTCAATTTATACAACTGAAACATTAACCCTAACACTCTTCCTCATCATCGTCCTCCTCGACCATACTGCCAGGTTCGATACCTAACACTTTATAATGGTTTCTCTTGTCATGATCAGTCATCTTATTACACAACGCACACTTTCGTAATTTTTTTTGACCCGTTGCTTCTTCAATCGGATTCTTCATGCGTATTGCTCGTTTTCGCCCTTTTGTTTGAGAAATAATTGGATCAAAAATGTCGTCCTCCTCACGTTGTAGGTCAGTGCCGTCAATGACTGGCTGTTTGGCTCGATTGAATCTACCGCCTGGAGTTGGTCGAGTAGTCGGAGTGTCCACAGTTTCTGGTAATGCCATCCTAAACTGTGCATGCATAGCCTTATCCCGTGCGGCTGCTTCAACTTGATACCTGTACCCATCAAATGTCGACGCTGCATCCATTGATAAACCGTGCATGATGTTACAAAGGTGATTATATCGCAGCGACTCAGATTGCTCGAAATCAACTGAAACATTGGGCACGTAAGGAATGTGACCGTGGACTCTGTTGGCTTCCTTCGTCCACCGTTCCAAGATATACGGTGGAGGGATTTCACTAGCATTCTTGGCGCTCAAAACCCTCAACGCGTGTCGACAAAGTATACCTTTATGCTCAAACAGTTGACAGTTGCAATTAACCAACCCAGTGTCCTTACAAATTGCTACGGTAAAATGTCGTCTGGTCCTCGGAGCCGACGAAGAGCACGGATTGGCGAAGTTCGTCACATTTGTCAAAGCATAAACCTTGATGTCTCTGGTGGAATACTCGTGCAACTTTGTCATGCCATATTGATTCGACTTTAGTAGTTCCTCTTGAAACTGTCGAAACATTTCCTTGGTATAGACTTGAGCCGCATGAGCCTCTAAAGGTGAATAAAGTAGTATAGCTCTTTCTTTGCAAACTGTAGCCGCGTCGGCTTCTCTCTCACGGTACAATTGCCTGTCAACGGCTTTCTGCATCTCTAGTACGAACTCCGCTATACTTGAAGACTGGCCTACGTACCCATCAAAGAATGAATTCATAGCTTCGCTTCTCGAGGTCGTAGTCATTCCGGCTGCAAAAAATTCTTGGTGTAGGCACCGACCCACTGTGTCTTGATCTCATACAACGATTGTAACCATTCGTGATTGTGCAAATAGTAAGTATCCATTAACGTGGCCCACCTCTCCTCGAACACGTCTACCGTCAACGATTTCTTCACACATGTATTAAAGTCAGTCTTGAATGACGGATGGTTTGCATATACATGGTGAAGCCGTTCGGGATATTTGTTGCTTATGTGCCATGTGCACAGGCCATGGTGAGTATCTGGAAGGACCTTAGCGATTGCATTTTTCATTGCCAGATCTTGGTCGGTGATGATGGTCTTTGGAGGAATATGATACATTGCTTGAAGCCACGTTTCAAATAACCACGTAAATGACTCCTCCGTCTCATCCCTAAGCAGGGCAAAGCCAAACGAGATTGACTGATAGTGGTGGTTCACCCCGGTGAACGGAGCAAAAGGCATAGAGTACTTATTTGTGCGGTATGTGGTGTCAAACGTCACAACATCCCCAAAATTTTGGTAAGCAGCTCTAGAACGGGGGTCCGCCCAAAATATAGTACTAATGCGGTTCTCATCATCCAGTTGGAGACTGTAAAAAAATCCAGAATTCTCACTCTGAAGGGACCTGAAGAGATCAAGTGTAGTTTGAGAATCACTCTTACCGAAAGACTCTCTCCTCTGAGCACGAAGTTCATTTCGAAGGTCTACTTCGTTGAAACTCAACTTGTCAATCCCCCCAGCCTGGCTTGAGAAAACCCCCATCATCTTAGAAGGTGGAATTTTAGCCTCGGCCATTGTAAAAATTAGTTGTCTGTGTGCCGCGCTTATTTCTCGGTGTTGATGAATTTGACCAATCTTACTAGGGGTCATCAACTGATGATTATGGCTCAACTCCACTCCTGTCACAACCCAATGGTTTTCATTTTTTCGGTGTACTGCATACACATGGGCCTTGCAGCCGGTACCCGGAAATGTGTCCCGTTTTCTTTGTCTTGTTGTCCCTTCGTCACTGATCCGAACGACCGGAG